>JAUZST010011078.1:0-12096 GCA_034779995.1 Parotocinclus haroldoi | reverse complement strand
TGCGGAGCATTAAGTGCAGGACAGCAAGAATGAGAAACAGCTTCATTCATGAAGCGGTAAGACTCCTGAACTCTGCTACATGGCACTGACATTTTCAAGGTCACTTTCACGGTCACTACGTCACTTTACCTACACTATGCCACTTTATGTACACCTGGACACTTGTAATCTGCAATCTTTGATGCTGCTCTTATTTATTTATCTTACTTAAGTTTAGTGGTTGCAACTGGGATCGTGTGATCTATATTTCGTTCCACCTCATGTACCACATGTGATGTGAATGATAATAAACCTTCCTTGTCCTTGAATTATATTAAATCACATCATATCATATTATGTTATATCACATCACATCATATCATATTATATAACATTATATTAAATCATATTATATTATATTACAACACATTCATTTCATTTCTTTTAATTTAATATCATGTATATTCTATTAGTCTAATTGATGTGATTTCAGACCCTCAGTCTCAGATTCCCAAAACTGCTTTCATGTAGCCATCAAAATAATCTATTTCACGTATTTAGTGATTATTGTTATTATTCATTATTGTATTACAATCCCGTACTTTATTCATGCTTTTACTCTTTAATTACATTTGAATATGGGCGTAAAACAATCATTAGGTGGCCAGGGATGAACAGATTAATCCTACTCTTGAGGGAAATTCGATTCAGAATTCCAGAACCAAATCCGTTCAAACTCCGAGCTTCCTTTGTATTTCAGACTGGGGGTGGGCAATATGATGATATTTTATAATGATGGATAATATGCTTTTCTGAGTGTATTTCAGATATCAGCAATCAAATATGATAAGCATTATGTATCGTGAAAATGTCCATAAGTATCATGATGCAACATTTTTACCAAATCGCCCATTCGTATTGCGAAGCTCTGAGACATGCTTTCTCTTACCATGCAGAATTGAGTCGGCACCCTTTCTCATTCTTCGTGCATTCTAAAATTCTTTAGAGTATCGTTTTAGACTTTTAGCACTGGGTTACGCTGTGAGAGTTCGTAAGATGACGTGCGGTTATGATGTCTGTAAACACAGAGGATGGAGGAGTCGGGGTTTAAGAGGGGTAAGGGGATGTTATGAGGGTGTGATCATTAAAGCCCTGCTCACGGAGAACAGAGCAGTCAGGCGGTAAGCTTATTCCCAAACACCAATGACTCCTGTACACACAGCACTGAAAACGCTCTCTTTCTCACTCTCATCTGCACTCTCACTAACACCCTCTGTGCTTAACTGTACAGAAAGTCACTCACTAAGACAGAGGGACAGAGACGCAGAGAGAGACACTTTGCTATAACTCTTGCTTTGGTAACGCTTTGGAATGGCAGACAGACAGAAGGATGAGGACCGACAGATTAAGAGACTGAGAAAGTGTGTGTGCAAGAGGGACAGGCAAACAGAGAGGGCGGGAGATTGAAAGATGGACAAACTGAAAGACAACAATGGACAGATCGAAAGAGAAACAGTGTGAAAGAGAGAGCGAGAGAGAGAGAGAGAGAGAGACAGTAATGGAAACAGTGAGAATGAGAGCGAGAGCAAGAGACAGCAAAGAAGAGAGACAGAGGAGGGACAAACAGAAAAACCGGGAAAGAAAAACAGCAACTATTATTTATTGTTCCATGTCGTAAAGATAAAGATCACAGCTTTGGCAATGAGAGTGTGAATATTTGTCATGCCAATACCATTATATTATTTTTATAAGAAGGAACGGCAAGAGAGAGACCCTCAATCTGGGATATAAATAGAGAAGCAGCAAAAGAACAATAAATAGAAATAGACAGCAAGACAGTCAGATGTTTGCGAGAGAGAGAGAGAGAGAGAGAGAGAGACAAAATTACAGAGACAAAGAGAGACAGAGAGAGACAAAGAGAGACAGAAAGAGAGAATGAGTTACGTTCTTACTGCAGTCATGTGATCATCCAAGTTCCAGCTCATTCCCTATTTAACGAGTGTGTAAAAAAGGGGACGGCAACTCAAACTATATTGCAGCCTTTGTGTGTGTGTGTGTGTGTGTGTGTGTGTGTGTGTGTGTGTGTGTGAGCTCAGAGCGGCGCAGTAAAACCTTCATCCCACATCACACAGCAAAGTTTGCTACCAAATGATGAGTGGTTTATTTTTCCTGCATTACTGCTCTAACCTGAAGGTCTCGAGAACCAGCGCCATAGATGGACCTTTGGTGACCCCTGGTGGTTACACTGATCTATAGCAACTACTAACAGACAGCAGATTGTCCTGGAGCGCAGTTTTTCAGGCACTCTGGAGAGTTCAGTTCATAACGTTCAGCCTTAAGAACATCTCAGTTTGTTCTCAGGTGTTTAAAAGTGTTTTAAATTAAGATCTCAAATTAAAGTGAGACGGATGGTGACGCCACCATGAGCAGCAATATTCCCCTCCTCCAACATTTAGTCCTTTTGTTCTCATGCTAGTCTAATGAGAGAGCAGGAAACGATTTGCATGGATATTTATTTATTATTTATTAGTGCTCGTGCTCCTAAACAACGAAGGAAAAGTTCATCTAGGGTTAATCAAGCACCCTGCTCGTGCTCTCACCTGTCTGGGCTGTTCGGTCGCCCGCTGTAGATCTGTCTTGACTTTGTTGTTGGGATGGTTAACGACTTTGGTGACGGGCTGTTTGAAGATGGAGGCAGTCTGTCTGATGGGCAGTGCCGTGTTCAAGTCAGGCTTTCCCTGCAAAAATGAAAAAATAAATAATTTTGAATTGATTTATACTGCATAGCGCTTTTTACAATGGAGAATTTTCTGAAAGCAGCTTTACAAAATTAGATAATTTTTTTTTTTTTTTTAAAGCCAATCCCAAATTTAATAAGCCAAGGGCGACAGTGGAAAGGAAAAACTCCCCAAACACTGTTAAGGAAGAAACCTTGGGAGAACCAAGACGACCTCCTTGGATGTCCGTATACTGTATGTACGTCCAGATGTGATGATTATAGATATATAAAATACAGATTTATACAGGGTGAGTCGCAGACAAAAGTCGCAGAACACCCGTTTATTTCAGAAACAAAAGGGAAAATGACATTTCTGAACACTGGAGCAAGTCATGGGTAAGGAGGTATCTTTTAGGCTATGTTTGGAACCTGGCCGCTATCTTGAAAGCTGCCATATTGGATCAAGGGCAAGTTTTTGCGATGATAGGGAGGTCATGTGGGATATCAGAGGAGATCAGAACTGTATCAGAATTCAATTTGTGGAATCGGATTTGTAATATCTGTTATGGTTCAAAAGTTATCAACACAAAGTTCTAAACTTTTGTTCTTCATCACAGCTAACTGAAACCGGAACTGATGATTCTGGTTCTGTTGTCCGGGGAACGCCGCTACCGTATCATAGCAACAGACTTCAAGAACCGACACCCAGAAGGACCAGAAATTTCATACAAAAAGAAACCAAAAAAAAAAAACAGAGAAAGCGGGAGTGTGGACGATCAGAAACATAGAGATCTGAAGAACCGCCACCGTCCAACAAACCTCAACAATGGTTTTGGGAACCTTTGGGAAAAGTCCATTCGAGTCCATTAAATGTTAGAACATGCGAGAATGGGGGAACTTTTTCCCGACAGTGTCAAGAACTACGAAATAGTTCCTCCATTTTGTAAAAAGAGGCCAAATTCCCTTGGGTCTTCATCATCCTGGGACGACTGTACAAAACAGGAGTGAAACCAGGCTAAAGTGATCAGAATCGACGAGCAAAAGAGACAAATGTGAGAAAATCCAGATTCGCTGTTACAATAATTAGAACCAAGTAGAGCCTGCCAGAAGAGGAACTCCCAGGCATTAAGTAACCGGTTTAGTGACACAAACAAAAAAACGAGTTTCTGGCAACACTAGTTGTTTTACAGTGAAAAAGCGAATCCCCACTGCCAAGTAGGGTGGATGACCTGGCAACCTGAGACATTTTTTTATTCTCTAGAGGTTCTGGGAATGTTGTTAGGAACCACAAGGCCATGGGCTTCACAAAGCAGAAGGAGGATTTAACTGGAGATCGGTCTGTCTGTGTAGCTACGAGACGCTCTAGCTGAGACACAGTTGGATGTTTTAGTGGAACCGGTATCCAAATCCATAAAAAGACTGGATATGAACCAAGGTAAAATGTGAACATCTCATCGTTTGTACATAAACCCCATGAAAAACTCTCCCAACTTTTCTCTGGGATGTCTAGAACATCTAGAAAGTTCTGCGCTCCCATCCAGTCACTCGCACACATTTTATACAACACACCCTTTATTACACTCTGGATTTACAGCTTTAAGGCCTGACTGCACTCAGGCTTGCCTTACACTTACACACACACACACGCACACGCACACGCACACACACACACACACACACAATCGTTTTTATTTACAGCTCCTTTGAGCCTGCACGTATGGGGGTGCGTTAGTTTTATACTTAAACAGATTTTGCAAGGAGAGACCCTCATAAAGCAAAAAACGTACGTTTGCATAAAACTCGTTAATCTGATAACGATGCCTTCCTTAAATCTGAACCCGCTCCTCCGGAGGGGGATGTGGAGGCCTGGTGGATGCTATTTCCCACTATGAAAGCCGAAGACGTTAAATTACGCCGTTTCCGTCGCACTAACGAACCACGTCAGGCATCGTAACGCGACTCTAGGTCAGCTTTGTTCACCCAGAAAGGGAGAACCAGATGCTCCCAGTTTCCCGCTGGGAATCTGATAAATAACTTAATAAATGAACATTCAGGAGAAAACGTATTCTGAAGTTTGAACTTTTCCAAAGCCGTACACAGAGTGATACGCTCCTGGACTAAATGAAAAAATCGTGACTCACGTGGCGGGTGTGTCGTGGCCATGTACAGAATGAATTCTGAATCTAAATTAAATCCAATCTGCATGGTGGTATAATTACTGCCCAGTCCCATACCCAGCAGGGGGCGCTGCAGTGCATATTCTGACACGTTCCTCCCCTTAAGCAGCAATGAAACAATTTATTTGCTGCATTTTAGCAGACCCAGAGCCACACATTTAAACAATTGTGGGCTCAAGGGCTCAACAGGTAAGCTTTAAACCCTGGACCTTCTGGTCTATAGTCCAGTACCTCACTAATACACAGTATCAAAAGTCTTAGGCCACCTTCAGATCAGATACACCATTGGTTTAGCAATGGTATAACAAACACATATTATTATTTAGCAGTCTCCTTATTGCATCTGGCAGCTTCCAAGATGCCAAGTCGATCCTTCTACATTCTGAGGAAGTTCGATCAGGAATGGTCATTTTGGCAGCCAAGAAAGTCACGTCAAGTCAAATTTATTTCCATTGCACTTTTTATAATTGTCTCAAAGCAGCTTTACAATATTATATGATCTGAAAGGGCCAATGCCAAGTTGAGCAAGCCTAGAGCGACAGTGGCAAGGAAAACCTTGGGAGGAACCAAGATTCAAAATGGGACCTAACCTCCATGGATGGAAAGCTTTTTTCAGAAGGGTTTCAGAGTGAAAAGGCTACAACAGGGGTCAACAAGATCATATATTCCACTGTTGCTGGAACAACAAATGTAAGGGTGGCCTAAGACTTTTGCACAGTACTGTATTTTTCATCATTTTTGAGTGTCCACAAACTTCCGGCTAAGTATTACAGGTCACTAATATACAATATAAAATTTAAAAAAAACACAAAAACTACGAAAAGGTTTAATAACGTAGAAAAGCAGCAGACACACACAAACGCACACACGCACGCACGCACGGACGCGGGCGCAAACACACAAACACAGACCACAAGAATGCAAACATGGCTCATTTCCTGACTCTCTAATCTGTACAAAGCATCTGATCTGATTATTAATACGCTCCATATGGAGCTGCGTGCATGAGCCACACACCCCGGCAGCATTAAGCTCAACTAAACACCACGAGAATCGGCGTAACGGCGGGCGTGGTGGTGGCAGAAAGGAGTCCGGTCCGACCCTGGTGAGTGGGCGATCGGACTGCTTTAGATTCACAGAACATGCTGAAAACCTGACGGGTGAAGGAGGAGGGACACGGAGCTCCAGCAGCGCTATACGGAGACGGAGAGCAGGCCCGAAGCACAAACTGATTCATCACTGGACTTAAACTGATCGTTAATATACTGGCCTTAAACGACTACAAAGGGTACATAAAAAGCCTGAAATTGAATACTGTGGTGTTTAATTGAAACAAAACTGAACTGCACATTCGCGGCCTTGATGCCTCCCCATCTTTTCGACCCGTGTTCTTCCTCTCCCTCACCCTCCTCCTTGCTGTGTGTGGGTGTGGGGGTTTAGAGGGGTGATGCCCCACCCATGTCTTCATGCCCAACTGAACGCTTCTCATGGAGCCTCATTAACGCATGTTTACAGTTACGTGGTTCTGACGTCGGGTCTGGTCGCCGTCGCCCACGAGAAAGATCGAACAAAGAGAACAAGGAACGAGCGGAAGGAGGCTGTTTCGGGGAGTTTCGCAACGGCGACGCGTCACATTCGGCTTTCACAGGATCGAGATGAAGCTTCATATTTACAGCAGTAAATATGTGAACGACCGGGGCAAAAAGGAAGAGCAACAAAAATCCGAAACCTAACAGTCGTTTGAACCGTATTCGAAGTATAACGTTCAAATAACCACGATTAATTTGAGGTCGTATCACCCAGAATTGGTTACAGGTAAGCGCAGTGTCCCTTTAACGAGCCAGGTCTTACAAATAATAATAAGGAAATAAAAATCAGTCTGTTAACTCTGGACTTTGCAGCTTTCAACTGTTTAAGAGCACATGGTTGCCAGGTCCACTTAATCTAAGCAACCTTGGGGTTCTATACAGTCACTTATATAGATCGTTGCTTGAGATAAAGTTGGGTTTTGTTCCCTGGTCCTGTCTCTCTGTCTCCATTAATGCTGCTAACTTGTTTCTATTCAACGTCTGAAGTTAAAAGGCAAATAGACATCAATTATTATTATTATTATTATTATTATTATTATTATTATTATTATTTTGACTGATCAAGGGGTCATTCTCTCACATTGTGGTAGGTCGCCTACCAACTCGCTCCTTTTTAACTTGTTTTCTGTCCTTCGGGGTAAAAAAACCCCAGCTCTGATTTGTGAGGATCAGCCCATTTTAAAGTTTGTTTTGTTCTTTCAATGTGAATTTAAGCTCATTCACCACAGTGACAATTGTGGATGACCAACAAGTGCCAGAATTCTGTCCTGATGTGAGGTGCCCCACCAGCACCCCAAGGACAGACGAAAGTGGCGAGCGGCTGTGGCACCCTCCAGTCAAGCAAGCACTGCAAGCCACTGGACCTTCCCACCCTCAGACACACCCAATAATGTCTACACAGTGTCCAACCAAGCTGAAAGCCCTATTTAAAAAATTTCTATTTTAACATAACACCGCAACTGGAGCAACTGCAACACATCAGATCTGATGGGATCCGTTTCGACCTGTATTCACCCATATAACAATCGGGTAGGAAATGAATTCTGTGACGCAATACTTATTTAACCGTAAAAAAAAAAAAAACGTCGGCACACGAGGCAAGATTTATTTCCTTCCCAGCTATTTTAGGCATGCCGGTCACAGAAACAGTTCCAGGGAAATGATTTCGAGGTCCAGTCCAGTTCCCAGCATTTAGGAAGGTCCTGATGGGGACGGACTTCTAATAAAGCAACCCGTGTGCTGATAAGGCGACGGATTCCGTCGTGCGGGAACCTGACTGGCAACCGGTTCAGGAGCGAAAGCAAAAGCTTTCAGGAAGAGAAGCCACTCCTTAAGTAATGGGAGCAAGAAAAAAAAGGCAAGACACGTTTGGAAGGGATCAGCCTGACACAAGAGTGCGGACCGATCCCGGACGGATCAGGTTACCAGATCCACACACGACCTGAGGTGAAGCTGAGGCGCAGCTGCTTGGTGATCGGTGTTAAATTTACTCCGCAGAGCTTAATATAGTGCCAGACTTTCTTCGATGCGCGGCGCTGCACGTCTGGCACGTCTGGCTCGGGGCAGACGTGGCCTTCTGTACGCGCCGTCGTTCAGGAAGAGTCCGATCCTTTTGACCATGCCAGCCTTGGAAGAGTCGAAGGTCTGGGGTTGCACTGTAGGGCCCCTCAGCAAATCCACGAACCCACTTCCACTGTGCCACGTCGTTGACTTTGGATTCGAGCAGCCGCTAAAGGCTGCAAGTGTAAAAGAATTCATAAATAAGGCCCCTCGTGTTTTAAGAAAGCAGGGTGTATTTTGTACCATTACGAACACGCAGACGGAACATAACACACAAGTCTGCAGTTTGCTTCCTGCTTCGAACAGGATCACAGTGCAGGTGGTGCTTACACTAAACTGGCACACGAGAGGGTACAAAGTCATTAACCTCAAGCCTACTGCTCACCGATCGAGGTCAAAAGCTTTAGGGCAAATGATGAAGAGGAGGCAGCCTCTCGAAGCAGAGCTATTCCACAGTTACTCAGGTAAAAAAGTGCTAAAACGCTGGTACAGGCAAAGGGCTGAGCCAGCAAGAAAACGCTCATTGGTTCAGTAAGCACATTCTTGATTCTGACTCAGTGGGGTTACCAGGGGTCACCTTTGAACTCGTGACTCGAACCACACCTTGTTGCCACTACTAAACTAAACTAAACTACTAAACTGGAGAATAACTTAATCCAATGATACGAAAGCGTTTCTCACCAGATTTACACCATCAGCCATAAGGGTTGCCAGATGATCGATTATCCACCCATTATACTGGCCTACCGTATTCCAACATTTCTCACTCACCCACATTCCCATAACCTTAAGTCATGTGGCGTCCGGTTTATTTGTAGTTTTGCACCTCGTTACACATCATTAATTTGTTCCAGAAGGCACCTCAAGTCCCGAAAACAAAGAGCACTGAGTGAATTTTTTTCATGAGGAATAACGTAAACATTACGAATCAGTTTCCCAGAAACTGCACATTGCGTAACCACCAAATAAACACAAATAAATATAAAAAAGCTCAACAATAATCAGATGAAACACAAGCACTAGCGTTTATTAATAACACGTTAAGTGCGATCGTGGTTCTCTCGGTTTTCCTTTCGGTTGGCTGGTATCACTCATTTTCTTAGGATGAATGGCGACTTATTTCACGCGAGAAATTCATGACGGATTGTCTCAAAGCTGCTTTACAAACACAGTGGAACCTCGGAATGCGAACTGAATTGGTTCCAGCAGGCTGTTCAAACCCAAATTAAACCCATATCAATCCATTTCCTAAATAAATCAAAACAATTAAACCGACCATTTAATGTCCTAATTGTTCTAATGAAGAGGTGTTCCTAATCCAAGTTTCCACTTCTAGGCCCAAAGCTCAAACTGATCATACCTATGGAAGCAGTGTCAGGGAAAAACAACCAAACAAGGAATACAAGGCTTAACCTAAACTTGGATGTTATAAGTAAATAAAACTCTCCATGCATCCCGTTCCTCACCTCTACTATCCCTTACGTGTCTGTATTTTAATAGTTACGCTACTGTCCAATTTTCTTACTGTATCTTGAGCTGTTTATAATTATTTTATCTCAGTCTGGAGCTGAGCTTACCACAGTGGCACACTGACCCAAAAAAAAAGATAAAACAAGCATTTCTGAGCAATTTCTCGGCTATTTGAAAATCGACTCTAAAAGCACCGAATGCCACCATCTCCAGCAGCGAAACACCGACATCACGGACCAGACCAGAAATTGACCAGTCGACCATGAGGCCGTGTGTTCTATAGAACAGAGAACAAAAGAGCACACCCCCCGCCCCCGGACCGAGCTCACTGCACTCTGAAAACAGCAACACGAACAGGAGTGAGAGAAGCAGCTCACTCTAATCTCCTAACTCTGCGAGAGCTGCCTGGCACAACCGCTGTTCACTGTTATCTGCTCGGCCAGGGTGGCACACAGTTCAGAGCAAGCTCACACAAGCATGCACAAACACGCACAAGAATTGTAAAGCACTGTACACACTAGAGAGCGACAGAGCGGCAAAGTGTCGCATTGTCACAAAAGCCACAAAACAGCAGAGCAACATCACAATTCAAAGTTTTAACATCTGATGCAAAAGTACGTTTAGAATTCTGAGTGGATCATGAAGAGTTCCCGGACCAATCACATGGTCCAACAGTACAACAACAACAACCCCCCCCACCACCACCCCCACCACCACCACCACCACCACCACCACCACCCCACCCCCCAATACCCCGTCATCCACATGCATAGGACTGAAGTGGCTGCAGCGTTTGTCATAAAAACAAGAAAAACATAAAAATCTGCGTTTTATCTTTTCCCTCGATTCTATTATTATGTTAAACATCATGACATTATTTAAAAGTAATTAAATTGTGATTCAGAGCCTACCCTAAAATTCATGTGGCACAGGGGAACCCTGGATGGGACACCAAGTTTATAACTAGTGTGTAAGGAGCTGCTCCCCTGATTACGAGTCTCAATTTTTATTTCCTATTTCTATTATATTCATCATATTTTTCATTGTGTTACATCCTTTTATTATATTCTCAGTTTCCTTATTATATTTACCATTTTATTACATTTCCTATTTCGTTCCATTCTCAACTTTATCTTCTGTATTTTATTTATTATATTCTTATATAATCTATATAATCTATCTTATATAATTTTATTTGATCATCATTTCTATTTTAGTACACTGCCGGCTTCATTTATTAAATGTTCTCTTTTATTATATTGTCTTTTTATTTAGCATATTCTCTATTATTTACCCTATTACAGTCATTATATATAATACAACGCTCCGCTCTAAAAAGCTCTATATTATAAAAAGCGCTATAGAAATAAATCTGACTTTGGAGGTGGATCGAACCCTTCCAGATGCTGAACACTGCCTGATAATGATGGACTGTGGTGAGATTGGTGGAACAGTATTTAATTACCCCTCCTACCCATGTAACACTAACCCTATCGCTACTGCACTGAATCCAACAAATGACAGAGTGAGAGCGGCTGATGAGAACGAGCTGAGACGGATATCCAGAAGCTACGTATCCACCGCAGGTGTGGGAAGAAATAAAACACAGCCTGTATCAGGTTACAGCAATTGGCTCTCGGCTCCTGGATTGCTTGTCAGTAATAAGTATTCACTAGTCAGCTAGACAGGATCTGTCAGAGCATCCTGGCTTGTATACGGCTTGTTCTTGCATCTTTACCTTGGATAGACTAAGATGTTCGCTGCGAAGCCTCTGTTTGTTTTTCTGCAGTTTTCCGGGCATCATCTTTCCAGTGCGGAAGTCGAAGCATCCCAGGTCCACCGTGTTACCGAGGTACCGAGAGAGCTGAGGCTTGCTTCTGAACTTCTTACCCGTAGGACTGGAGGGTGAAGAAAGAAATCAGTGTAAGAGTCTACATTTTATGACTATTTGAGATCAATCAGAAGCTTCTCCGGCTCACGCTTTCCTAACACACAAATATAGGAACCAGCGCAGGCGATCCTTAGAATGCGATTACTTG
Source organism: Parotocinclus haroldoi (assembly GCA_034779995.1). Taxonomy (NCBI): domain Eukaryota; kingdom Metazoa; phylum Chordata; class Actinopteri; order Siluriformes; family Loricariidae; genus Parotocinclus; species Parotocinclus haroldoi. The sequence goes on along the minus strand of JAUZST010011078.1, from coordinate 563 downwards.
GCAACACTGTAAAATGGCCAACAACACACATCTCTCTCCTCTCCCTCAGAACCGCCATTCATCAATATCTGATAGGATAAGGGATTATTTTATCCAACCTTTAGCTCTACAATACAGAGTTACATTCATAAATACCACTTAAAACTTTACTGTACCAAAAAACAAGCCTCCTGTTATAAACAGTCCAGAAGCTTCGCCCACTTCTCTGGGCTCCTGGCATCTAGGATGGACCATCACCATGGAAACGGGGATTGTGCTCAGACAAGTCAGTATAAGGAGCATCCAAACTGTTATGAGGAAGTCAAAAAGCCAGGTTCTATCATGGTATGGGGTCGGGGTCGGTTCCAGACCCTTGGTAAAAGTCATTTTTGTATTAGATTTTCCATTTTATTTATATTTTCTCTTTTATTATATTGTCCATTTTACTAATTATACTGTCCATTTTATTTATAATATTTTCTCTTTTATTATACTGTATTTTACTGATTATATTTTCTATTATATTCTCCATTCTATTTATTATACAATATTTTATTATATTCTCCATTTTATTAATGATATTG
>JAUZST010011077.1:0-12096 GCA_034779995.1 Parotocinclus haroldoi | reverse complement strand
TCCTTGAGCAAGACCCTTAACCTACAATTGCTTGAATTGTAAGACTGTATGAGTTGTAAGTCGCTCTGGATAAGGGCATCTGCTAAATGCTGTAGAAAAAAAATGTTCAATCTACAACCCCAATTCCAACAAAGTTGTGTAAAACATAAATAAAATCCTTTTCTAGCTATATACAATTGGACACACTACAAATACAAGATATTTAAGGTTTCAAACAGATACATTGTATTGCTTTTTGCAAACATTTACTCATTTTGAATTCGATGCGTGCAAAACGTTATAAAAGTTGGAACGGGGGCATGTTTACCACTGTGTTACATCACCTGTCCTTTTAACAACACTCATTAAGTGTTTGGGAACTGAGGACACATTGTTGAAGTTTTGTAGGTGGAATTCTTTCCCATTTTTACGTGATGTACAACTTCAGTTGCTCAGCAGTCAGATCACAGGCATTCAGTGTCGGTTTTTGGCCTTGCCGCTCACTTGCAGAGATTTCTCCAGATTCTCTGAATCTTTTGTTAATATCATGGACTGCAAATGACGAGAACCTTAAATTCCCTGCAATTAAACAATGAGAAACGTTGCTCTCTAACTTTATTTGCTCACACAGTTCTTCACAAAGTGGTGAACATTACCCCACCCCATGCTTGTGAATGACTGAGCCCTTTAGGGACACTCTGTCTGTCTGACCTATCTGTGTTTTTTGAGCATTCCTCAACTTTCTCAGTCTTCCCTCAACTTTTTTTAGTTACAGTCATTCAAAATAAGTGAATATTTGCAAAAAACAATAAAGTTTATGTCTTTGAACATTAACTATCTTATCGTTGTAATATATTCAACTGAATAGGGGTTAAAAAGGACTTGCAAATCATCTTGTCCCAACCTCATTGGAATTGGGGTTGAAGTTCAGGTTATTCCAAAACCCTCACAAACATTTTCTTGCCACTGTTAACTTTCTGATACACAGTATTTATGTGCTTTCTGTAATTCTTTTGCTACAGGGAACTTAGACTGGATAGGTAACGAGTTTACCTATAATGCAGGTACCGGACTCGTCATCAGTCAGCTGAAAGGTGTGATGGAGCAGAACTCCACAGTGGTGGAAAAGCTGAAGTCTGTGTTTGAGAGAGACTGGTTTTCTCCATATGCCAAAGTTCTGCAGCCGAACAAGATCCCTGCCTGTAGCACAAACACTGTCTCCGCTAACCACGTGTTAAAAAGTCGTACCGAGCACGGGGACGGCCCAAACGCCTCTCTGTAAGGGCTGCAAATGATGAAGCGGTGACTTTTTGAATGGACCTTTTCATACTGATTCATTACTCGCTCACTCACGCTCTCATTTTCAAAGCGCACACTCCACTCGGTTTGTAATGTATGCCTTTTTTTGTACATAAAATACCAATACTTTTTTGACAGACCTCATTGCCATGCGGCTGTTTAATTTGATTTTCTTAACTTTTGTAGATGCACTTTTCAGCAAGATTATCTGATCATAACAACGAATCAAGCTTTCCATTCCTATCTATTAGTACAAGCCCTTTAAGCAATTATTGACAGGCTCTTCGGAATTTGTGCTCTAATCTCTGTCTGTGTCATACAGGGGCACCCCTGGCCTGCTTGCGCAACCACAGAGACAAGTCTAAAACTCTGTGATAAATAAGAGCAACTGGAGTAATGAGGGATGGACAGAAGAGCCGAATAAAACCTGGAACAGAACCTTTTGAGGAATGGAGCTATAGTATGCAGGGGACCTGCAATGAAAAACAACACCTCGCCAGTGGCGGTGTTCAAACCTGGGTGATTCATTTGATAGGCGACTCGTACCCAGTGCTGAGACTTGATTTGTACGTCGCCTCTGGCAAGGTGATGATCGTTTCCTATTGTTTGACCACTCTGCTCTCATTGTTCCTAACCATGTTCTGTCCCGGCTCCAGGTCCCATACGTGTTTTAACCCGTTCTTTATCTCTCCAGTGGCTCTTCCACCTCACCGAGTTTTAGAGTTACCTCCAGGTTTAAGGAGACTATGTTAAAGCAAGCAAAACACAGGTGCCACAGCAGGAGAATCTACTGCATCTGTAGTGCGTGAACAGGATTTAATAACACTTGCAGGACTAATATGAACATGATGGAACAGAAAGAAACACTGAGCGAACTGAACAATATCCCTGGTTATGTCACTTTCTAATGTGATTTCTTTTGGCATCTTGCAGTGGATCGGTTGTAATTCAGTTTGAGGGAAATATAATTGCGTAATCTGTGCTCTCCAGCTGCGCTTATCTGCCCCCCTTAATTATATTAACTGGTGCCGGAAAGATTATTTTGGCTTACGTCAGGAGTTCTTAGCCTTTATTTTATCAACTAAGCTGCAATAGAGGCAAAACACAATTCTTGTTTTAATTAGTAACGTACTGTTATTTATTCAGTGGTAATTAGAGGTGTTTCAAATACATTTTTGTCCGGATGATTCATGTCAGGCTGGGCCAGACAGCGGATGCAGACAGTGAACAAATGGCTCTTGCAAAGTGCACGGTATGAGTCAACAGTTTAGTGAGCATGTAGAGAAGCTTCAGTGCAAGAGCACGCATCTAGTTTTCCTGCATCTCACGCTCAACTTGGGCTAAATGTTGGAGAACTCTAATGGAACATCATTTGATGTCATTAAGCAGCTTAAATGAGTGATTTGTCCCTGAAACAAAGTCTCAAAAATGAGTCACAATTGCTCACTAAACGGTGAGCACTAAAAAGGCTTTTTCTGGTCGTTTAAAAGAATCTGAAAGTCATAAAAATTAAGAAGCAATTAAAGGGACTTTTTGAGCTGCAGCAGCGGATTAAGAGTAAATGTGTCTGTTGGGTGGAAACATTTCCTCTTCTCCGGAGATCTTAGACTTTCACCTTACTTTTTCCTGGTCAGGGTCACAAGGGCTCAGGTGTCTAACCAAAGAGAACACAGAGTTGACGGTCCATTGCAGCCCTATTGATGATCCTCTGACTGGCTTCCCCTCACTCAGGCATGGCCAGCTGTGCTTATGGGAAGTCTGACCTGGCAGGAAGGCACTGGTGGGCTAGGAGACTAGGCTGGTGTGCCACCAAAATGCTCTATGAAAAGATATGTGGGTAAGTGTGCTTAAAATCTAGTTTTAGTTGTATCCAAGTCTTTCAGGTGAGTGCCCCATTAATAACAGACTTAATGTATAGATTGCACACTGTACCTAAATGTGCTGGTCACTGGTAGAGAACTACTGGTTTACTGCTTCAATTATGATGAAACACAGGTGCCAGCATGTATGAAATACGTATTTATTAATTCTTTTAATTATTATTAGAATATAAATGCTTAGAAAATGCTTAGCAAGACCTTACATAACGTGTAAACAGCCAGGATTTATGTTACATTGGCTAAAATAATCACTGTTTCAGACACGAGAGAGTTTACGCTGGCCACAAAAAACAGTATGTTTTGGTTTTGCATTTTTGACTTCTTGAGTTGAGATCTTGCTCACTGATGTCTCAGAGCAATACATTCCACAGTGCTTTGTTTTAACAGATCTTCTGTTAATCCTGAGGATCATTCTCACATCTCTGGTAATCTCATACAGGCTACAGATGCAACAGACAGAGATTAGGATACATGCGGTGGGGAGAGAGAGACCAGATCATTATAAAAGGTTAAATCAATACTTAAAGGTGGAGGAAAGCAGAACAATTATTCTGTGTGGAATTGATATTGATGTTGATCACTCTCGTCTCGTATATATATATACATTGTTGTATACATTGTATACATTATCAAAAACAAAATACACTTAAAATTTGTTCTAAGTATAAAATGGATTTGCCGTACATCCATATAAAGGAAATGTGAAATTTTTCATTTCTTTAAAGTCTGGTATAATTACATTATTTATTCATTTCTTCATGCGTTCATTATCTTTCTTCCTTACTTAAAAGGTCACTGGGTTTTTTAATACCTTAATAACCATATACCATATTCAGCCTAGGCCTGAATGTCACCCCTGGTCTGCTTGTGCTACCACAGACCATCGCCATGATTCGTGGAGCTCACTAACTCAAATGATGGAAACTCCTGGCAAATGACAGTATGCGAAACTGAGAGGTTTAGGATGGGGTACCAGTCTGAGCCACTCTGGTTCGTAACCCGTCTCTGTGGACGGTGAAACTGTCTGTGAGTTGGACTTCATATTGGCAAGGAGTCTCATCAACGGTGGGTTTATTACCGGCGTTCAGGGTGTCGGTCTGGTGCCGGTTCTTGCTTTCCATTCTGTGTGCCTCACCAGGGGCTTCCATCACCCGAGTCTGTGTTCCTAGAAATTCCTATGATGCATGGCACAGAAACTGCTTTGCTTGCAAGTATCTGAATGTCTTTTTTATGCTGCATATGTATCATGTATACATTTTTTCTACTTCCATGTACTGTATTTTATTCATACTGTGTGTTTTCTAACCGTTTGGGAAATTGATGGTTCTAACTGTTGCAACGTAGCACGGAGGAACTCATTTGAGGAGCAGTGTCTTGCAGTGGGTCAGGTTATTGCTATTTTTTTATTTGAACTTCCTTTAAAACAGATGGCTCTGAATAATCGATGTCTGTTTACGTTGTGAACAGAGATTGTATATTTTTGTATTGAACTGCTTTCTTTCATGGGGAGAACGCGTTTTTGCTAGTCAGTTTGCAGATACTTGAATTCCTCGTCACAGATTCTTTACCATTGCATCTTGTTTTTTGTACGGTGGCCTGGATGATTTTCTATTTTTATATAACTGTTGTTTGAGCATTAGTGTGACTATAGCACATACCAAAGCCTCAAGGCGAGTATTGTTACTTATGCATAACTCACATTTTAATCGTAAATATAAACTGTACGCATGCTATCTGTTTTTCAAATCAAGTCAATCAGCTTATGCATTTGTGGTGCCTGAAGCTTGCCTCTAAAATTTTGATTTTTTTGTTTGCAAGGGTCATTTTGCTTACAAATATGGGAAGCTTACAGGTTAAACATTTACCTTTAAATTGACTCCAGTTACCTTTAAATAGACTTGCTGGTGTGGTTTATGGGCTGTGGCAGCGAAACGTAGTAGCAGCATGTTCAAGCCAATGTTTGGTCAGATGCCCAGCTTGTGACTGTCAAAACAATTAAAAAGTTTCTACACTAAACATGAACCTTAATAGAAACACTGCCCTAATATTGGGTAGAAGGTCCCGTTGTAGCCCATCTGCCACAAGATTGTGCATAATAGGATGTTTTTCTCTTCACCACAATTATCTTAGTTACAGTTGCCTTTCTGTCAGCTCACACCAGTTCAGAAATTCTCTGTTGACCTCTCTAGACATTGAGGTATTTCCATCTGCAGAACTGCCGCGCACTATATGTTTTTTTTTGTTTTTTTTTTGAGGTACTGCTCAGGGACTGTGTATTACTGTTTCACAGTTGAAAGGCTTGGTAATGATTGCTGTTAAATACAGAATTGCATCTTAACTTCTACCATTACAGCTAATTACCACAGAGGTGCTTGATCCTGGTAGTTTCCCACACAGAGCATTTAACAGGTGCTCTTATCCAGAGTCACTTATTGATGAGCCGAGTAGCTGAAAATGAAAGGCTTTGGCCAAGGTAGTTTGCTAGAGTTGATATGTGAGCATACAGCCTTTGAATCTGCGGTCCAGAACTTCGACAACTGTCTTTATTCAGATGAAAGCTGCCCTTAGTTGTCATCTACGGTAATCTACAGTACAAAAGTGTTAAGCCTCCATTAGATTAGATATACCATTGTTTTAGCAGGAGGCAAAAATCAGGTATGCTTTGGCTGATCGACCAGAATTGGGGTTTTAGGAAAAATTGTGCATTTTTTTCACTTTAATGCATGAAGGGTTACACTGCTGCTATGTTACAAGTGTCTCAAAGTATTTAGCTTCACTCTGCCATCTATCATTTATCTTTCAATGCTTGTGGGAAAACTTACACTTACTTCCTTGCCTTGAAAAGCATTTCATTTTATTTTACACAGCTTTCTAGAAGTCTTCCCAGAGCCTAAACTTTTAAAAGTCAGCACAAAGTGTATCAGAAATGTGTGGTCATGCAGAGTGGCTCATAGAGTCCGGGCTGCCCCCTTTCATATCTGTTTTAATTGCTAGAGTTGATCTGGGGGTGCCAATGGTCTGAATGCAAGTCTGTACCAAATTAGCACACGGTAGTATTCAGAGTTTAGCGGAGACATCTCTGTTCTATTGTTAGTATGTCAAACTTAAGTGTTTTTCACTTGCATGTTATTCAGGCAGCTAAAAACAAAGCAACAATACACTTTAGTCCAGGACAGTGTCTGACAAGTCCTTGTAATCACAACATTTTTTCTTGATTTATTTCTATAGGCAATAGAAAATACAAACCTGTAGCCTGGGAGCAGCCCTGGTCAGCATCAGGTGTTAGACAGCCCCAGTCCTTACCACTAGGAGCACAGTGGCTCAGGAGACCATCCAGTAAACACAAGCAGGAAGTGCAATCTAAGCTACTGGCTACCGTTTAGCCACTCTGGTTTCTGGTTGAGGTATCAGATGATTTTGGTTCCTGGCACACTTAAGTTCAGCTGTATGGTTTACTGCTACTGAAAGTTCAGCTATAATATTTCATAGTACTGAAAGTTCAACTGTATGGTTCTCCACTGCTAAAAGTTCAGCAGTATGGTTTACTGCTACTGAAAGTTCAGCAGTGTGGTTCTCCACTACTGAAAGTTCAGCAGTGTGGTTCTCCACTACTAAAAGTTCAGCAGTGTGGTTTACTGCTACTGAAAGTTCAGCTGTAATGTTTCATAGTACTGAAAGTTCAGCAGTGTGGTTCTCCACTACTAAAAGTTCAGCAGTATGGTTCTCCACTACTAAAAGTTCAGCAGTATGGTTTACTGCTACTGAAAGTTCAGCAGTGTGGTTCTCCACTACTAAAAGTTCAGCTGTATGGTTTACTGCTACTGAACGCTCAGCTATAATGTTTCATAGTACTCAAAGTTCAGCTGTATGATTTACTGCTACTGAAAGTTCAGCTGTATGGTTTACTGCTACTGAAAGTTCAGCTGTATGGTTTACTGCTACTGAAAGTTCAGCTGTATGGCTTCTTATTACTGTAAGTCCAGATGTATTGCTTATTGCTACTGAAAGTACAGCTGTATGGCTTACTAATTGTCAAGCAAAAAAATATACTGCTTTCTGGTACTGAAAGTACTGGGTACTAAACGTCCAGCTGTATGACTTTCTGATGGTCAAGCTATACAACGAAAGACCAACTGTAGAATTTCCTGGTACTAGAACACTTGTTTGCTGATAGTAAAAGTCTGAAAGTTTGTATGTGTTATCGTTTTGGTCTCAGGGCTCTTTAGGGCGATGACTGGGTCTGTGCCCACAAGGGTTGCTCCAAATGTTACAAAAACATGGAATGCCAAAATGTGGAAAGTCAGTCTTCCTCAGTACTCTTGCGGTCCACCCAATGTTTAACACTTTGCCTTCTCCACATGAACATATTATAGTATTTTTATTAATACTTCATTTTGTACAAAAGACATCATGTTTGTTTCATGTAGTTTCAGTTGACAAGTTCTATTCAGGCTTTAAGAGAAATACTTCTTTTATAGAAAGCAGGGTAATTGTGAATGGACACATCTAAGTGAAGACACCCAAACCTGGCAACCTCTGAGGCGTGACCTGCTGGTTATTGTGAACGCTCAGTTGCGTCTGCTTTTCCTGGTGAGGGTTACAGGTGCCAATTGTGACTGTGTTTCATAATTAAGTTCAAATTGAACATCTAAAATAATTCAAACATTATTTTCAATGCAACCATGTTGAGAAAATGTACTTGTCAGTTAGACATTGCAATAAATAATACATGATGTTTCTTGCTTGAAAGTTGATGGGATAGAAATATATATATACATATACTGCATGCTATTTTTATTCTTTGCATTTTTAATAATATTTGAAAAGATACTGCCTCTAAAGTTACAAATACATGTAGATATAAGCAGTTGCCTCCACTATCATGCTTTCTATAGAGCTTCACAAAACTGCATTAGGTTTAGTTTTCACTAACTGTTCAGTCATTCGATGGTACAAAATATCTTCATGTTGTACATAAAATATAACACAATCCCTTTAAATAATAAATGAAAGAGCTACACTATATTTTGCTCTATTTTTGCATGCCAGTGTTTGCATGGTTTGCCTTCTCAGATGTATGGTTTCTAGCACACGCCAACCTTTAACAAGCAAAGCCAGGGCTGTCGACTTGAACGTACAACACACTCTGTGTGTTACTGTGAGACCTCCAACCTGCTTTTCAAATAGACGGTGAAAGTCGACAGCCCTACATATTACTGTATGATTAAAATGACTTTGGTATGCGTTTGTTGAACTTTGTTGAATGATCATAAATTTGTATTCTGAATAAAGATGAATCTCTGATGATCACACCAACGTTTGTTAGTCTTTCTACACAAGTTTTTTTTTTTTTTTTTTAAACTTCATTTGTATTGTTATTAGTATGCTGATTAGACTGGCCCCCAAACTGAGGGATACATTATCACAGTCTCTTACCTCTCATCATGTAACCGTTCCTCACTTAAACTCTTAAAATTCAGCTACCTATTTTCTAAGCATTTTCTTTCCTATGATTAATTCTTATTTTCTACTTCTGTAAAACACCCTTGAGTATGAAAAAGGTGTTAAATGGTAATTATTATTATTATTATTATTATTATTATTATTATTATTATTATTATGTTCTACAAAATTATTATAATGCATAAAATACTTATATCAGTATTAATATTGCTATTATGTTTTAAAATATTATTATTATGATTATTATTATTGTTATGATTATTATTATTATTATCATGTTCTGCAAAACTATTATTATAATGTATAAAATACTTATATCAGTGGTAATATTACTATGTTTGAAAATATTATGTTTTATTGCACATTTTTTATGTTATTTTATTATTTATTTCTAAAAAATATTATTATTATTATATTATATTATATTATATTATATTATATTATATTATATTATTATGTTATTATAATTAATAATTATATTATTGTTATGTTTTAATACACATTTCTATTTTAATGTTTTGAAATATTATTATTATTATTATTATTATTATTATTGTTATTATTATGCTTTAAAAACATTATAACAATAATATTGTTAGTAATAAACTCATAGATTTTCATAATTTGCCTAATTATGGTCAGGGTCACAGGAAAGCTTGTTAATTCATTAATTAACCCTATGAGACCATCTGTATCATATTTGCAATCAACATGATCAATACTTTTCTTAAAAACCGGTTGCATATGATCTGGCACGCGTATTCTTCCCTCTAGTGGTTAATCACTATACTGCAGGTAGGGGTTTGACCTTCTAAAAATGGCTGCTGTCATGGTACACTCGGTTTCGGCAGGAAGATCATTGATGATTTTGGAGACGTTAGGGTAAAAGTAACATTTATATGTTTGCTCATTTTTAATAATAAATACTTTCTGTGGGTAAACAATGCATACATATTCAAGAGTTAAACAATTTTCTTTTTATTACAGTTAAAACGTGCGAAAAATGTGTATATCAAATTCTAAACTGCAGGTATACAAAGAGCTTTAAACCTTGAACGGTCACATCACATCTACACATGTAATCTACACCACGCCTACTACAATACAACCCCACACTATTTTGTATGATTTCATTAATCTAATGAATGACTGAATGGCATTTTAAAATCATACCCACTATGCTATATTTTTCCATACAAAAAAGATTAGAGGAAGAAGAGAGAAAAATACAGTACCTTAAAAATGTCATCACATCAACATGATAATCGAAGGCAATTTAAGTGACGGAGCAGTTTGGGGAAGAAGGTGAGAAGGAGAAGGAATGGACTCCTCGGGCCATGCATGATGATATAAGTTCAGATAGCAGTAATGATGAAGACTCGGATCAGGATGAAATTGGAGCCCAGGCAAGCATAGAAGTTTTACTACCAACAAACACAGGACACAATCAGAAATGAGTCAGTGAAGGACAATGCAGAATGGAAAACTGCAGCTGAAGAAAAACACAATATCAAGCTTCATCTGTTGATTTCAATGCATGTGCTGAGAAAGGCACAGAGAACAGGTGTGACATGACACCCTGCGTGTATTTCAAACAGTTTGTCGCTGAGGAAATGCTACGGGAAACTGCAGAACAAACAAACCTGTACAAAAAGAGGGTCAGTAAATATGACTGGCAAAGAGATAGAGCAGGTTCTAGGCATGTACAAGCATATGGGGCTGGTAGAGATGTCTTGTGTGAGAGCCTACTGGGAGATGGAGACAAAGCTCCCTGCAGTTTGTGATGTCTCGAGATAGGTTTCTGAAATTGTTGACACTCACTTTCAGGACAACCTTAATGAGCCAGATAATACAAAGATTGATAAACTCAGGCCATGGTTACAAAAACTGTGAGAACAGTTTCTGTGCGTACCTTGTGAAGAATGCCATGCAGTTAATAAAAGTGTGGTAACTGTGGGCGTTGATGCTTGTCAAGGTGCAGAAAATCCAAAAAGAGAAAAGTCTAAAGTTGGTGTTAAAGGAGAAGATGACATCAACACTTGCAGCGAGGACAAAATCAGCAGGAAGGTCTTACACAACTACTTTACATCAGTTCCCCTGGTGCAACACCTAAATGAGAGTGGAATCCGCTACATTGGCATGATCTGGATAAACAGGATGAAAGACTGCAAAATGAAAGATGAAAAAGAATTGAAGAAGAAGAGAAGAGGGTCAACGGACTTCTGACACGGATTTCCTCTTTTGTTGGCACTGAACCTGTGGGAGATATGATACGCTGGGATCCCAAATTCAAAATTCACGTAGTGGTTCCTAGACCAGCCATCGTTGAGACGTATGACAAGTTCATGCGAGGTGTTGATCTCCTTGATATGCTGTCTGCACTTCAGATCCCGGAAAATGTTACATGTACATCTGGTGACACACTGTTACAGTAGCAGTCGTCAATACTTGGAACCTCTACAGAAGAGATCAGAAGAAGCTACAAAACCAGATGGAACCCATGGCTCTGCAAAGGTTTCAGGCTTTGATTGGCACTTTTCTCACAGGAAAGGACAAAATCGAGTGTGGCAGACCCCTGTCCTCTCCAAAAGCGACTCCAACACCACCCCGTAAAAGGCCAAGCTGCAGTGCGCCTCCTGGTGTGAGAAGGGGTGGATTATTGGACTGGTTATTTTCCTACAAGGGAAACTCGGTAGAGATGCAAGCACTTCACGCATGTCTACTGTGAGAGGTGTAGGGTGCCTGAACAAGGACAGAAACTGTTTTGTGCCTACCACAAAGTGAAACAGAACTGCTGAAAAATGGTTTATGTAAAAAAAAAAAAGAAAAAAAAAAGAGGAAAACTGCCTGAAATGTTCAATACTTACTATCGAGACTGTAAAAGTTATGGGCGAAGTTTGTTATTGTATCTACAATTAATATTGTTGTGAGCCAGAAGTTGGCAAAAATGGCCACTGTATCAAATGTGAAACAAAAAGAACTTGTGACAGACCTGAGGTGGGACAAGGCACCGCTGACCCCTGTGTCCATCAGGGGGGTCAGTGTGGACACTGTAGATTACTACAAATATCTTGGAGTTCACATAGACAATAAACTGGACTGGGCTAAAAACACTGATGCCGTGTACAGGAAGGGCCAAAGGTCCTGAGGTCCTTCAATATCTGCCGGACTACGCTCCAGGTATTCTATGAGTCTGTGGTGGCAAGCGCTACCCTCTACGCTGTTGCATGCTGGGGCAGCAGGCTGAGGGTGGCAGATGCCAACAGACTCAATTAGCTTATCCGAAAGGCTGGTGATGTTGTGGGGGTGGAGCTGGACTCACTGACGGCAGTGTCAGAGAGGAGGACGCTGTCTAAGCTGCAGGCCATTATGGACAATGTCTCCCACCCACTATACAACACAGTCATGGGACACAGGAGCACATTTAGTGCAAGACTCATCCTACCAAAATGCACCACTGAGCGCCACAGGAGAT
>JAUZST010011076.1:0-12097 GCA_034779995.1 Parotocinclus haroldoi | reverse complement strand
ATGAGAGCTAATTTGTAATAATTATATAACAAATACTTTTATTAAAATGTCTTATCTTGTTTTCTAGACTACAATATTCCGTTGTGAGGACTGCCAAGGTGTTGCCATTACCAGCTCAGTTACATACAAAAGGTTAATTTTGCTTTTATTTACATTCAATAAAAACATGTGACATCTCTTATCAGGTGTTCTATGTATCGGAGTGTTTTAATGTTTCTATACAGAGAGGGAGCTTGAAATCTGTTACAGTCTTGACCAATTATGTGCCCCATAAGATGATCGCACTTGTAGTTTTATGGAGAATGTGGGGAACAGTCATTGGAGGATTGTATCGGACACAACTCTGTAGAATGGTCGTTAAAGAGTCATGGAGTAAAACCTCTAAAGGTACTGTTTATGTCCTGCCCCTCTCATTGCCCACCGCAAGTTCTAAGACTGTGGCTGACGCCTGATCTCACAGGTCACGCATAGAAATGGGCACTAAACACAACCCGAAGTGCAGTCAAGCTATTTGACTAAGGTTCCAAACACATTTTTTGCATATAATGGACTCGGTCAAATTTACTTTAGAACATTATGGCTTGAAATTAAAACTGTTGGCATGTGCAGAATTTTAGCACTAGATCAAACGGGTGTCATATCACCAGATATCATTCTTGTCTTTGCGTATTTTGCGAGCAACTGTTGTTTACTCGGTGTCTCAGTAAGATTCAAAACAGCTTCATGTAGCCAATTATGAATTTTGTCAGTCACCAGCTCCTCAGTGTTGCCAAACGAACAAATTTTGAGATTTTCTCCAAGAGAAGATGCGATCTGGCATTAACGGCTGGATGGCAAACAAGAAATCTTGAAACACAACCTCTCATTCTGACACCTTAAAACTCATGATCTGGTTAAGGGAAGCATGGTCAGTGTGCATGTGGTTGAGTCTAGCCACAACATGTAGTAGTTTGTGCCGTGTAGTTAATAACCCATAGTAAATCTTTAGAATGAAATGGAACATGTCCTATTTCTCTATCAGTGTCCACAACAGAAGTGCCATCACATTTGAGGAAGCACTAGAAAAGACGAGTGACGAGTGCAGCTCTGAGTCATTGAAAGACGTCCTCTGTCTGGCTGGCCCACTTGAGGTGATGTGGCGGAAGGCCCTCTGATATCCCTGAAACCCCCGATGAGGCGATGCTAAATACCAGCCCCAGGAGTCTCTGCAGCTGACCAACTTTCTGACCAACTCTAATGCTAGACAGTTTCCACTTTGGCTGAGTCTATGAACTCCGAAATCGTTGTCTACACAGAAGTCTTGTCGGACATCAGCCATGATGTCGTTCAGAGGTGTTGAGAGCGCTGCGTTATCCAGACGGCAGCACCTGAGACTGCCAAAGATCCTCACGAATCGTAAACACCATTATCACCTTCAGTCAGTGCCTCTGTCTAATTAAACTCTTTACCCGGCACCTGAAGATTGGCCTGTGGTATGGGTTGAAGATGGCTAGGCACTAATGTGGCCATGCTGACATGGTCTACAAAGGTCATGTGTGACGTCCTCACTAGTAGCAAACAGAACACTTTCAGTAAAATCCAAAGTTTGTCTCATTTGCTCACAGATTGATCCTGAATTCATTTGCGACTTGACAAAAGGACTTCCAACTGAGCAGGTTAACCATAATCCACATTGTCAAACCATGTGGCTGCCCTTGCATTTCGTGTTGATAGCCGATTACGTGGAGGCTGGCCAGCACTTGTTCTGCTTTCCACCGTACTGTTGCTTTGTCTTCTTCTATACCTGTACAGCACAGGAACCGTTGGCAGACTGGGTCATGGCAACAGTGGACGATCTTGGCCTGCTCGGCTTTTCAACTGTGCCACTGTACTGTACTTTGCTGTGAGGCCATGCTAAGCAGCCTCTTGGAACTGTGGGTAGGCCTGCCCTTTCAAGATGCACAGCTCGGCTGATAGAACTCCCGCTCTTTCGCTGTGTGCTCAGAACCGCACACGTTGCTTAATGGCTAATGCTGAAGTTTGGTCAAAATGCTATCCGATGAGCAAATTGTGATCAGAAACTGGGACATCAAGGATCCATAGTGTTTTGCCCTCCATTGCCAGGCTGAGCTGCACTGCCGTCATCGCCACTGCCCATCCGCGCCTCAAAGGGTTCCCAGGGACTGTCCCAGTCACTGACAATGTGTTCATATATGGTCATTGTGCCATTGCCAGAAATAGCATAAATCATTTTTAAACTATGCACTTTAATATAAAATAAATTGAATAAATGTTATAAAAACACAATATAAAAGTGATTTATGGGATCTTGCGAAACGACATTCAGTATAATTTGAAGGAAGACAAAATGGTATGAATGCCAAGGTTAGCTACTATTCAAACCCCACATTGCTTTGATAAGCTAATGCTTTAATTTATACCCATTATTTATATTTTTCACTATGGGGGGGGGGGTTCAATGTTGCCGCCCCTTTGGTATGGAACTCTCTTCCTTTCTCTCTTCGCTCTACTACTTTTTCTGAATTTAAAACTTTACTAAAGACTCAGCTCTCTGACCTGCAGACCATCTACAATAAGCGGTGCTGTACCAAGTCCAGGAAAATAGTGACGGACCTGATCCATCCCAACCATGGACTCTTCTCTCTGCTGAGGTCATAAAAACCTTACCGCGCTCTCAAGACCAAAACAGAGAGAATGTTTCCGCAGGCTATCCGGACTCTAAATCAGACCACACCTGGACCATAAATCACCCAAATCACTCCCACCCCTACAACCTCAAAGCACCACCGCGCTTTATACACACATCACTTACACCCCCATTGTAAACATTGCAATAGCTACAAATAGGTCTTATTTTTATTATAGACTTTACTTTTCTTATACTTTTTATGTATATATCATATCACACCCTGGAGCTTTGCACTAGGAATTTCACCGTATGTTGTACATGTATAACAATGCATGTAACAATAAAAGTCTAAGTCGTCTGTACTCACTTTACTTTTCCTCTTCTTTCACTTCTGGTACTGTGTAATGTTTTCTTGTATACCATGTCCTGTAAAGACTTTGGGTTCTGTGAAAGGCGCTATACAAGTGTAACCTATTATTATTATTATTATTATTACACATTTTTGTGTGTATGCACTAATATATATGCACTAATATGCACTGGTTACGATTTAGAAATGATTTTAGTCATAAGCAATAAGGAGCCACCTGGCTGGAAGAAGTCAACTTGACTCCCAGGACATTTAATTTGATGGCAAGCACTTTGTTTATAGCGTGTGTGTGTTTGTGTGTGTATGTGGCTGTGTGGTTTTTTCACAGCATACACTTCCTCAAACAGTGGCTAGGGGGTGCAATGTGGCTGGAAGAAGCACCATTAATGTATTCGAGATTGGCTGCTGGGAGCTGGTCACATGGGGAGGCTGAGCGAGTTTAAAAGTGCTTTAGCTCCCCTACAGCCAGAGCAGTGTGAGCCGCCTGTTAAGACACACACGCACGCACACACGCGCGCACGCACACACACACACACACTCACACTCACACTCTTACTCACTCAGCCACAGACAGACGCGTGCGGCACGCCGTGCCTACAGCACAGCAAGTTGGTGCGCTAAAGCTTCTTGGACTGCCGCGCAGACACATCTGGTTTAGAAAGGGGAGTGGAGACACTGTGGACGGGACGGAGAGACAGGAGAAGGAGTAAGCATCTAAGTGAGTACCTTGCACTTTTTTTTGCTCGTCTTTCATTCTTGAAGTGTACGTCGGTTGGAATGTCCTGGAGATAAAGGTGGATGCGCAGCAGAGTATAGAGCTTTGATCTGTTAGTTTTAATCCGACAGAGACAGCAGCTTTGCATGATGGACCACTTCAGCAAGGCTTGCTTGGTAACAGCCTGTCAGCCGTCCCAACTGAGCTCAGCTTCCCATAAAGCAAGTGAGGAAGGGATACAGGGAGATGCCATCCGAGAAATGTTATCGGCGACTCTGCTCTAAAACGAGACAGGGAGCGAGGCTAACAAAAGTGGACTGAGGAAGGGAGCGAGTAGCGGGTGAAGGGTGAAAAGAGAGAATGAAAAGACAGAGTGGGAGAGGGAGAATTAGTGAAAGTGGCCGAGGCATTGAAAAGCCGACAGTGACCAGACAATTAGCCCTGGATTCTGTTATCTGTCGCTTTTCTACCGCCGCTACCCCGAAGGCGCGGGTCAGGGGGAAGAGCTGACCCTGTGTCAACACTCCTGCGTGGGAGCCATTATCAAGCCCTGATTGATTAGTTTTAGCGGAAATCCCTTCTTCGGCGCACCTCCTCCGCCTTCTGCTTCATGCATTGCTGGCTTCGATCTATTTGCGTGTCCTGTACCAATAGACCAGGCTGAATCCGCGTTTGCTCCCTGTATGTTTCTGGCTTATCCATTTTGTTTGTTATACTGTCTCCGGTTAAATCAGTTATCTCCATCTTGTTACCTCTGGGATGTCTCATCAATCCTTTAAAAGTAGCCAGACCTTTATCTAAGGGAAACCATCCAGACAACGAAGCTAACTTGTGTAACTTTTTGTACGGTTCCCTTGCTATATGCTCTCTCTAAAGGAAACCTTTATAGATAACACCTTGGTAGTCTTTGGTTTTGCTTTTAAAAATGGACATCGGTACGGAGCCAGATCTCGGAGGCGATTTCTTTTATAGGAACAGCCTTGCCAAACTTTAACTTTTCAAAGTCCGAATTAGTACATATTGTTTGCCTATACAAGCCTTGTATCAATTCCGGTCATGTAGTTGGATTTTGGAAGAAGAGTAACATCTGATTGCTCCCTTGTCTAAAGCTGTAGAGGTTGTTGTATCAGTGAAAGTCATTCGATGGAGCTAAGGGTGCTAATTCTGCCCCAACTCGGGCTTAATTCATTCGAACATTTAAAACTATTAAAAGCGCTTGTTTTGTCTTTGATGAGCTGTGTATATGGGCCTGATCAAATTCAAACGAGTGAAGCCAATGCCATTGAACTACAGAACTGGGTAAAAGCATTAAGCCTAATGCTGATCATCCCTAACTTTATCCTTTATCACAGCTATTAAAATAATTCATTCAAATCATATACGACAACGATAACTGATAACGACAGTGTCATGGGACTTTGTCTTATTTATTCGGACACAAGATAAGGCTGCGATCGCTATTGCTCTTGTTTTTCAGAATTTTCAGATATTGCCATTAGAAAAACCAGGGTGTTTATATGGCGAGTTTTTATGAAGCTAATTGTGAAATTGCCCATTTAATTTAACCTTGCTAACTTTGACTTTAACCCTAACTTAAACATTCTTAAAGCTGGCATTCTTGGCAATTACCGAACAAGAACTTGTTCCCATCAGGTAACTGGCTTCTTCTAGAAATGTCGTGTGGTTTGCTTTTGTCTGGCTTCGTACACTGAAAGTAAAAAGAGACAACTGCATTCGAACATTCCCCGACTTTAACTAATTATGACTTTTCAAGCAAATTTATACAAGCTTTAGAGATTCTAAACACAAGGTCATGTTTATGTACGAATTATCCCTCTTATTCTCTCCTTACATGGGCCTCTGTGGGGGGCAGGAACTTTAGGCTGGCTAACTTGACAGTGTTTTAATGACTGCCTGTTTCATGCCTTGTTAAAAGAAATGCCCGAAAGGGTGCAGGACACCTAGGTTTCCCACAGGAGGCTCTGTTCTTTCAGAGCTCATACCTTTTCTTTGGTAAAAAAAAACTGGGTATTCTTTTCAATAGACTGGTACAGGTAGGAGCGTGGTTCTACCTGCTGGGTCCGTCTTGGCCGTTTCTTTGTAAGCAGGGATGGGAAGTGTTACACGATAATGATTTGGTAAACAAATAAGGTTCAGTAAGTCTGAGACCCGAGACTGGCCTCGTTTAATCAATGGTAAGCACATTCATGGACGTTCGGAGAGCTGCAGGCTCTCAGCCTTGAGGTCTTCTTTTTTTTTTTTTTTTTTTACTTTTCACTTTTCAGCCTTGGGGTGAGAGCTTTGGGTCTAATCCCATGAGCTCTACTCTATTTTTGCCCCACCCCATGTCATGGTCATGTTTATGATTTAAACAGAATACAAGTTAAATAACACTAGCATAATATTTCCCTTAACATACTTACCCCCTGGGTAAACATCCTTAAACAGATGTAAGAACAGAGGGCAATCACAGTCAGTGGGGGTTACTGATGCTCCACTCGCTAACATACACAAATTCCAAATTCGAAGCTGATGGTGTAGGAATCCAGTTTCACTGCTTATCTCCGGCTTGTTTGGTTCACATTCAGTATTCTGAGTATTCTGTTCTTTATGCTTCACCCTAAACCCACCTTTTATCCATTTTAAAGTTCTGCATGAGCAGCGATGCACATCACTCTACATGTTTGCTTAACTACACCTTCCCTAGTCACCAAGCACCCACTGGGTGATCAAAGCTATTATGAATATGCAACTCTTAAGCACACTCCCGAAGGGGATCCGATTTGCCTCCCCCTTTGAGCTAATTAATCCCGCGGCTGCATGAAATCTATTATTCTGCCCTTTAAACGCCTCCACAAAGCCCTGTCTGTTAGCCCAGTCACATCGCTCCATGACCTGAATCACAATGAACCCATTTAGCCCAAGCATGCTGTTAAACCTGGGCGTGCATGCATGTCAGCTGCGCATTTCCATAGCTCCTGACAGCGATGGGATTCCACCGTTACGTTATGACACCCGTCCCTTTTCGTTTGGAGCCGCTCTAAATGGAAACGACTGCTTTGTACTTCTTTAAAATGACTGATTGGTCCAGAGGAGCCCTGTTTGGCAGGTACAAAAACATGCAGCAAGCGGAGGATCATTGTCTTTTGAAAAGTCATGGTCTAGCTGAACAGTGTCATGTCCTCTGAGATGTGCTATGGGGCTTTATGGTTGGGATTGCCCTCTAGGGCTGATCTTGGACGACATTTGTGATTCTCTGAAATATGACTTGAGTGGCGTGAAGCTGGTGATGAAACAGCACTAGGAAGAGAAAACTAAGAACTTTTTTTTTTTTCCTTTTTTTAAATAAATGATTGCTGAAGGAGGCAAATCTAAACATCAAAGTGTACCAAAATAGTTTCATCACATGCAGAGCGAACACATTGAAGCCCCAGAAAATAAGGAGTCTACTCCGTGGTCCTCGCACTGGCTTTTAATCTATTAACTTCTGAGTCTTGAATGTGTGAGGTATTTTATTTTTCTATTAAGCCAGGTAGGAAAATGAATAGCTCTTAAAGAAGTGAGCCACCTTTTCTTTGAAAGGCATTGCTAAACGTGTGCAATACAAATTCTGTTAGTCCGATAAGATGTCTATTTGCCTAATTTTTAAACCTCCCATCCCTCTTTGAGTGGCCACAGCATCCGTGATTCTGCATTTGATAGGGAGCATGCTTCGGTTATTAGCAAGAGGTCTTGGAGGGTTTAGAGGAGGGAGAAGAAACTGAGTACCGGATGGAGAGCAACAGCTCACCTTAATTGCATTTGCATTTTCGTTTTGGCGCCGGAGAATAGTGGAGTGAATGCAGTTCATTTTAAGTGTGTTAGTGGAGAAAACCATCCATTCCACGAGCTAGACTTCCACCTACTTATTGATCCAAACTTGTACGCTTTTTTTTTTAGCCATACATCTTCAAGAACACTATTGATAATTATTAATCCAAGAAATTGTGGAATCACTACACTTTTAGAATGTTCATCCAGCTATTTTAGCCAATAAACAATCACAGATATGACGCCAATCAATTTGTTTTACAGCTGAAAATTCGGACTTTGTGCTGCACACCTTAAACAAATTGTATTGCGCTACTGCGTTATTCCATGGAATTAATTAGAATTTCTTTATTTCAATTTGATTAAAGTCAATATACAAATTAGTCTGAAGTTAAAATAAGTGCTTACAGACCTTAACAAGCTTTTGGACTTGGCTAATTAAAAGAAAACATGGTAACAGGGCAAGAGGGTCAATTATTATGCAATGGAAAGGAGGAAATCCAACACAGTGTGGCAAAGATGCTGGTTGTTCCCAGTCAGCTGTGCCTAAACTCTGGTCCAAGTATAAACGAAATGGGAGATGCAAATTAGGCTGCAGTTCAACTTGAGTGTTTATAGACCTTAACAGGTTGTTGGTTAGTGAAGGAAAACTTGGTCCTAACTAGAGTTGGGGACATGTTTAAAAAAAAAAAAAAACTCCCTACAGAAGGAAATCCAACAGAGAGAGAGAGAGGCAAAGTATTGTGAATGAAATGTTCATTCTGCTGTGTCTAAAGTCAAAGTAAAAGCATCAGGTGGAAAATGTAAATAAGTATGTTTTGTACATTGAAACTTCAAACGGATGGGAGGAAACATGATTCTGTTTGTATTGCCTGAATGAGCTTGGCTTTACATATAGAAAAGCACTAATGGCTAAATAGAAGAAAACATAGGGAAGGGTTCACAGAGTGAAGGTGCGTGAATGAACGTGATAGCAATGAATCATGATTCTGAATTGGCGATTATGAAGATGGAACTTTTGTTTGATGCTGTTCTAATGAGACACACAAAGAAAAAAGTTCCCCTCATTTATATGGGGTTGCATGCCAGGTAAATTGCCAATAACCGAACACCCAATGTGCGGGTGAACACGGAAAGTTTGGACACCCTTCTGGTTCCCTCATAAAATAGTTTTGGTAATGAAGTACTTATTTAGATTAACAATACAACTAGGTAACAATCTGTAATTCAATCCAATAGAAAATGTTTACTTCAAAGGCTCCATCCTGCAAGGCTGATCTATCAACCACCATTTGAGGAAGTGGAAACCAGCTGTATTTAGAACAGTACTTTCAGTACAGTAGTTGAGTATTAATTGTTTTTTTTTTGTATGGTTTTGTTTTTTAGTTGATGATTCCATATCCTTTTTTTTACCAGAGCAGTACAAAGTATGCCAACAACAAAAAACTCTTAAATAATATCAATTAAGTTTAATTATTGGATCATGTGTCCAAGTTTAGAATCATGCCCCGAAAAACCCTACATCTTTTGCATGATAATGACAGACTGTTTTACGTAATATTGTACCTAATCATAAAATGTTGGGATTTTATTTACTAGAGTAAAAATAGAGCTAAATGGACCTAAAAATGTGCTGATGTGATATTTTTGCCAGGAGTATTAGGCAGACAGAGAACCAGTATCCTTAAGTTAATTACTGTTATTGCCAAGGGGAATGTGGCAAGCTAATGCGTTTTAGATTTAAGTGAAGCACAAAAAGTCACGCATCTTAGAGGTAAACAATGCTGTTAGGCAGTCTCCAGCAGAAGGAAAAGTACAGCTTCATTTGAACAGGTTCTGATCTAGCTGTTTGCTTGACAGCACCTTGTCTCTCCATCTCTGCTCTTGCGTTTGATTCTGTCATCATGCCAGGCTGATCAGACGTTACAAAGTCTCCAGAATGAGCCCTCCTCTCCACGTTTACCTCCTGCTTTTCCCCCACACCTGCCTGGTTAAAAAAGGATCCTAATTAAGGGTGTTTCTTATTATTACCAGCACTCGATGTGGGGCCCTGTATGTCCTGTAATCCTGACAGTGTCTGAGTGATAAGATTGTTTCCTCTAAGCATGTTGCATAAGCCTCATTCTCTGCAGCCTTACTGTTGCTTGCAGCTCATTAACATGGCTTAAATGTTGAGCGTTGTCCACCAATTTGCATGGGTTCAATCAATGGCCTGATTAGGGGAACCCTTTGGGATGCAAAAGACCATGGAAGGGCTTTAAATGTAACATCTTCATAGTACTTCACAGGCGGAGGCTCGTGGATGTGAATGCCATTTTCTCGCAAACGGAGAACAGGCGTGATGGGTGGTGTTTTTGTCTAAATAATGGACTTAATTATTTGACACCATTTCATTTTCTCAGAGGTAACATCAGTGATCATTTCAAACGCTGTAATATGTGTCAGCTGGGGGATAATAGTCTGTTTATTTGAGGTGTTAATAAAACAGTAGCAGCTCAGACACTGGTCTACTAATCAAAAGGTTGAGTTCAGATCCCAGCTCAGTCAAGCTTGTACAATTGAGCCATTGAGCAAGACCCTTAACCTTCGGCTGCTAAGGGGAGTGGTGGCACAGCTGGAAAGGTACTGAACTATTGTTTCAGAGTTAACATCCTAGAACTGCCAATCTGCCACGGTTCAGCCTGTGAGGATTCCAGCGGTGCTTTACAAGTTGGCAAGAAGCAAGACCGTGTCTCCAAATCAGTGACTATCATTAATTGGTGTCCTCTTAGACCATGCACCTTTTTTGCCGCTTTTCATTCTTGGTATTGATTCGATCTGTTCCACTCGTATTTCTACAATTACAGTCCATCTGTTTATCTGCATCCTTTGAATCTCCTTTACTCCGTTCTCTAATGGTCAGGACGCTCCCAGATAAATTACTAATAATACTGGGTTGTGGATCAATCTGCCCTGCTGTAACACTGATGTGGATGCGGTGTGTTAGTGTGTATTTTACTGGTCATTTTGGATCAGACCGCAGTACTTCTGGAGTTCTGAAGCAAAGTTGACTACATGTGCACTTTATTAGACACATATACACCATATTGCTAAACCTTTTAGATGGAAAGTTAGAAACAGTAGTTGTTGGGACATCTGTTGTCGTCTTTAGTCATTCATCGTTGCTTTTAGGATGCTGGCTACAACATGTTTGAGTGAGAACAGTGACATTGTGGTGTTTAAAAACTCTAGTCAGCACTGCTGTGGCTGATCCACTTGTACCAGTGCAACGCACAATAACACAACACAAGTACATCAGTGCCACTTTAGTGCATTCAAGTTGAACTGATAAAATGCATAATGAAATCTCATCACAGTTCACCAATGTGAGAAAAAAAAGGCCTTTTTTTTGTCTTTTTCTTCAAGCAATTACAAGCTTAGGACAGAACGACATGGTGCCAATTGGCCAGATTGCGAACGGAAAATAAGAAACTCCGTATCACTGTATTTCATTAACTAACGAGGTCGGAATGAGAAATGATGCTGGAACCAATTATGAGTTTATTAATCTGCTGTTGCAATGACTGAGCTTACGAAAGTCACGTTTCAATAATAATAGGACTGCGATTAGATTGAAATGTCCTACTCAGTAGGCTAATTTGGCCAGCCTTAGGAAGCCTAAACAAGCACACAATCTGAATGAGGTTTATTAAGGACAACCTTTAACTCTATTGATTTAATTCAGGGACAGAGAATACTTGATTACTTTCAAATGTGAAAACTACAGGTTACGTTAATACGTCCTCCAAGCTGTTGTTTTTTTTTTTTCAGTTTGGCTTTTACATGCTGTATTGGATGCTTTTTGTTTTGTCGTTTTTTTCGAAAGTGTACGGTCCTTTATGTCTGGAATTGTTCATTGATGGATGATTTTCTGGCCAAAGGTATGTAGGCACCCATTCGAATGAGTGAGCTGTGTTATTTCAGCTGCACGTCCTGCTCACACGTTCATAATATGAAACACAAAGACATAGATTGGGTTGTAGTGAACACTTCAGTGACTCTCATTGTCACGTGTTGTTAGGGTTTCCACCTCAAAGTTAGTTTGTCGTCTTTCCGGCATGCCTTCCTACGACAAAAGTTAAGTGCCCCAAGTCAACAAAGCAACACTGGTTGAAGGACTTGACTGGTTCGCACACAGCGCTGACCGTGCAATGTCTTTTCAAGACATTCGGAACATGACTGTGATGCTAGTTGACGTTTCATTCATCTGAGATGAATGAAACGTCACCCAGCCTCACAGTCATGTTCTGAATGTCTTGAAAAGCCTTCATCAAAGAGTGGAAGTTGTTGCAGAAGCTAAAGCTAAATCCATACTAATACCATTACATTAAAATGTAATTTTTGTCGATGCAGTGACCACAGTTCTGTTCCAGAACTTGTTAAGTGCTGCAAACCTTGACTACAGAGCAAAAATTTCCAAAAAAGGTTAATGGCAATTGATTTATTTCATTCCAGACCCCCAGAAAATCCCGACTGTGTGAAATGTTATATGCATTAATGGAGTTGTTTTGTACAGGCGCTCCCTGATTTATGA
>JAUZST010011075.1:0-12097 GCA_034779995.1 Parotocinclus haroldoi | reverse complement strand
CCCTCCCCCTCGGCCTCGCTCCGTCCATCTCTGCCTCGCTCTCTGCCTCGCTCTCTGCCTCGCTCTCTGCCTCGCTCTCTGCCTCGCTCCCTGCCTCGCTCCCTGCCTCGCTCCCTGCCTCGCTCTCTGCCTCGCTCTCTGCCTCGCTCTCTGCCTCGCTCTCTGCCTCGTACCCTCGCTCCTTGCCTCTCTTTGTCCCGCTGTCTCTCTCTCGGTCTCTGCAGTGTGGAGTTAGACTTTAAGCAGCAGGAAGATAAACTGCAGCCGCTGATGAAGAGGTTGTGCTCAGCAGAGGACTCATCATTCCCCTCACTGCCTTACCCTCAAGAGGCCTACACCTCCACCCCAAAACGCAAGGCCAAAGCTGAGGCCAAGAAACACACACGCTGGAAACTCTGGTTCCTCTGAACAAGGCGCACGGCAGGGCCTGAGATCAAACACTTTCACTACACCTCTCCACCCCAAACAGCAGTCCCATTCTGATTCCCCTTACCCATTTTTAAAAATAAAGAAAGTAGACTTCTGGATCCTGGACAGTGAAATTCCACATGCTGCTTCAAATTTTAAAAGGATTTTACTGGGAGCTACATTTCCTAACGTGACCTCGAAAAGCTGAATATTTTTAACAACTTGTGAGTCACCGAGAACCAAGACTGAGTTGCCATGGCGCAACGCCACATCCTGAAGTATATAATCAAATCATTAAGCAGTTATTTATTTACACAAAATTGCGCCATGCCTTTATTCACTAAGTTTCATTTATAAAACAACTCCCTCTCACACACACTATGTAGGTCTTTTCTTTTCTAATGGATGACTGAATCTCATTCGTACAATGATTAAAAAAAACATATATAAATAAAACGAAAATGTGTTCATCTGGACTAAAGAAAGAAAGCCCCTCCTGATATCGCTCGTTCTTCATGAATCTCACCATGACCGGAGTCACCACTAAAGCAAAGCACAAAAAAAAACATATAGACTATTACCATCAAAGACAGAACTTAACATGGATTTTACTGGACACCTGGACAAACGGAAAGACTTTCTTACTTAATCCATGGGGGGGAAAAAAAAAAAAAAAAAAAAGTTCTGCAGTTATTTATTAAATTTCTATCTCGAGTTTCTGGAGCTCTTCACAACTCTTGCTATATTCATTTAAAGAAAAAAGGACATGTGCCACATATTTTTATATATTCGTAATACCAAGCGTTCAATTCAGATTTTCTAATTCACAACGTATAAAGAATTTCTGGCTTTACTGGACGATTAAAACGCTCAAAAGAGGAAAGCAAAAGAAGATTCCTAACGTATGGGAACATCTGGAATCCCGTTTCACTTTAAACCCATCTCTTCTTACCTAGGGAGGGAAAAGCACCACGCAGTCTGCTCTGAAGGAAATAACCTCAGATCCTAAATAGCCATTGTGCTTATTGGTGAGCTGAAAGGTGTGTTTGTGCGAGGCCCACACATTTATTTTGGTGAGAAAGTGACTACATTCAGGAAACGTCGCACTGCCCTCACCTTCACACCTCAGGGACTGCTTGCACCTACAGGTTTAAACTGATAACAGGTTATTTAGACACGGCATTTAGAGCACACGTATCAAGGACATACTAAGGAGCAACCAAAGTGGGTCTTAACTGTGTGTCCATGTGGAAATACAAAAACACCACCTTAAACCAGGGATATCCAACAAAGAACTCTATTTTATTCCTAAATAATAAACTGGACAAAAAGGAAAAACGTTCTGCAGCCATTTAATACAATTCTGTCTAAAGTTTTAGTAACTTGATACATCTCTTCAGTGCCTAATTTGAAGGCCATGAGTTGGAGTGATCCAGCATGTGGGCAGAGATTGAGCCCCCAGAACAAGCTGAGTACAGAGTAAGACAAAAATGTTGTAAGTGTGCCATCTAATATATTCTGCTCACAAAAATTGGGGGATACCCCAAAATGAAGTATCCCATAATCAAATATTCCCAAATTTTGTGAGCAGTGGAGTAGCCTTTAGAAATCAGTACATCTCCATCAGTAGAAAAAGACTTCCATTGTCTAACTATCAGCTCAGGGTTTTTTTATTTTTTATTTTCAGCATTTCAGCATCAAACATGACCTAATCACATGACCTAACGTGAGCTAAACGGTGATAACGATGATACTACAATAATAATGTCAACTACAACTTTAAAAATGAGTTGTGTGTCTATACATATAATTACAAACATCATTTTATGCAAATATGTATTATTATTGGGGTTTTTTTTATTTGGTTTTAAATATCAGGTACCACATAGATTTACATAGTTAGAATATCAAGCCTTAAATTCAGTTTTCTTATTTACACTACACTTATTATGCATTACGGGATTTTTAAACATGCTACAATCAGAAATAAAATAAGTCAAATATTTCAAAATAAAATTTATTCAAACACTTCAAAAACTTGAGTTTATTTTAAGTATTAAAAACAAGTATAGGGGAAATATAAAAAGTTCATCTAATGTCTAAATGGAGGGGGGGGGGCAAATTTGTGTAGATCAGTGACTAGTACAACAAAATCACTGTTGCAACCATTCTTCTTTTTGGCTGTTTCTATGAGGGGTCATCACAGTGGAAAATCCTGATCCTGTCCTAATTCAGTCATATTTTCCTTATCCAAACTCCCTCTATCTGAAGTTTAATCGAGCGTGTTTCATATCCCATTCTGAAATAATTCTGTAATTATGTCATCTGTAAAAACGACGCTAGAAAGAGAATGTTCTGATTACAGTCATAATTAGAACAGCCTTCGACCCTACCTTTCATACTGTGTGTGTTACCTTTAGCTTGAATTGTTCTCCATGAAAGCTCTATCGATCGTATCAGAACTACAAACCTGTTGGTGCAAATCGTCCCAACCCTTTCAGCAATCATCGTATCCCAAAGTTCAGCCTGGTGCCAAGTACACTTTCTACACAAACTTTCTAAACGTTCCCAGCCGATTCTCAAATCTAACCTCTTATGTATTTGCCTGAATGTAAATAAGAGCTGCAATTTCTAATATAAATATTTATCTTAAGTAACACTGAAGCATAGTCAAAACCTCATCAAATTATTTTGTGGTAAAAGGCAAAGCATCTAATCAGGGCTAAGACCTTCCCCAGGAACAGGAATTATTGCCTTACATGCTTTATAGGCTTATAGAAAAGCATTTCGAGTAGGGCAAAAAAAAAGGGAAAAAAAATGGGCCAACGTACAAGAAGAATCCACCTGAAGTCCTGATCTCAGAAAATGTCAAGAAGTTTGATCTAAAACTCTGGTCTGCATACTTTTCTCTGTATCCTGACATGATTTTGAAGGTTTATGTCCTACATCAAATGATTTAATATTCAAATAGTTCTACTGTAGCGTGAAGAGAGACCTAGGTGACATCTATACCTTAAAGAAGTGCAATTGATTCACCATGTGCAATATTGTGCATTTTATACGTTTTTAAAAGCTAATAATTTAATATACTGGAATAAAAACCTGATAAAACAGTGTCCTAATCTGAGTATGTTGTCATGATATGATTTAATCTACTAATAACACTTGGTTTGTTTCATTACTTTCATTGCTTTCTCACTAGCTAGAGATGGTTATTTATTTATTTTACATTCTACAGTATAAAGGTCATGATTTCACACACCAGCATCTCTAAGGTTTTACAGTGATTGGTCTGAAAAAGAGAAAATATCCAGTGAGGGCAGTTGAAAATGCCATGTTGATGCCAGGGGTCAGAGGACATTAGCCAGACCGGTTCAAGCTGATAGAAAGATAACAGTAACTCACAGTAACTGCTTTTATAACTGAACATATTAGTTTTCATAAACAGACTAAAAACATTAGGAAGTAGTTTGTGTTTGGGAGATCTTTTTAACAAAGGCAAATGAGTCCCTTAGCTTCATAAAGTACTATGCAAAAGTCACTAGATTTGAGATTGTTTTTGTGATATAATGATGATGCATTATTACTTCTCAGTCTCTTAATTGGAATACAACCAAAAAATACAGACAATAAAATACTGGTAAAAAACAGCTTTCACAAGCTACTTGTTAGTGCTTCCTCCCCTACATGAACAATAGTGACACCTGGCAGCTGCATTAGTCCAAAATTGCTTGCTTAGGAATGGTCTTTTTGGAAGGTTAGCCCCTTTTTGTCACTTCTTTTGTCACAGAAGGGGAACAAGGTAAAAAAAAAAAAAAAGCTATGATATGTAAAGCTCACAACAATTGCAGGGAATTAGTATTATGGGGTTATTAATCCAGTTCAAATTTCTAAAACAACATTGCATATGCACACATTCAAATTATATTACTCCCTAGTAACCTTTCATTTAACCTGTGTATTAAAAAAAACGTCACATACCGACTTTTAACAAATAAAAGCAAGTTATTATTGGAATGGGGCAGCACTTAAGGTTCAGGGGGTTCATTTCCACCTCTGACAAGCAGCCACCAACCAACAGTCCTTGAGCAAGAGCCTTACTTGGATTCTAAGAATATATTCTTGGACTCTATAAGTGTAAGAGCATCAAAGTAGGATATGCAGGCTTTTTTTTATAACAAACTGCCCCGAGCTGAATAAAAGACTCCAAAACACAAACACCTGTTACCATTATTAATGTGCAAACGTCAAAAGTTTGGACTAAGAGCTCCGGTCGGTCTTGTGCCGACAATAACAACGGCTGCAAGCTAAATTGCAATACATTTTGTCTAAAAAAAAAAGAAAAAGATAGCAGATCTGCAAGCTGTGTTTGTGTTTTATTCTGTGCTCAATAACAAAGCAAACCAATAGGAGGGGCTTTAATGCATAAATCTGGATCAGACGAGGACGTAGAGGAGAGTCAGGTTGAAAAACACAATACATATATAATGTAAAGAGAAACAGCATTCACAGTACACTGCTCCTAGTGACTAGGGGTGAGCGACATGACTCTAAAACAATATCCCGATATTTTAGGGTATCTTTGCGATAACGATATATTTGGCAATATATTTCCATAACAACTTCTCCTACTTAAGGTGGTGAAACATTAGATTTGCTGCTACAGACCTTTTGCATAGCTTACCCAACACTGTAGTTTGTTATACATATGATATTTTGTACCAAAACCACCTCCACACTACTGAAGTCGCTGCCCTTTTTGGGACAAACTCCACCACTGCAGAACCACTTTCTGCCAGATCTGTTGCTCTGCATACGAGTCCCGGAATGGAAGTACTCCATACTCTGTGTAAATCCATTACGTAAAGATGTCAGAATATCACGATACGGATGCTTTATATCGTCTAAAAAAAATTATACCGGTATTACGATACAATATGGCACACTTACATGTGACTATCAAAACATACGCAGTGCAGAGTTGATTAATATTCTATGTTAATCAGAAGGGCTATAAACATTAAAACAGACCTCACTGACTATTAAATGTTAGTGAACCTGTACATTAAAGGCAGTTCCTCTCATTTTCAGTTTAAGCTGAGACTTAATACAAAGTCAAGGAGAGCAGAAAATAACAGGGGAAACTTAGCTCATGTTCATATGAAAACACTTATACAATAGGAGGAGCTAGATATGTTCTTAGTGAACAAGTAGCACAGGGGCAATTTGCTCAGCCACTAATCTGATGTCTAGGGCTATAGCCATGTAGTTTCTGCCGTATTATGGCCATCTATTTATTTCAATTCAATTCAGTTTTATTTGTATAGTGCTTTTTACAACAGACATTGTCACAAAGCAGCTTTACATTGATGCAGGAACAATTTTCACAAATTGGATTCTGTTGTCCCTAATGAGCAAGCCAAATGGCGACTCAGTTTCACTCTATACTGTATGTCACAGTTCTTTATATAAGAATAAAAGAAATTACGAAAGCAAAGTTGAAGCTTTGATTTTGCTGTATCGTGCAAATATTTGAATAAATATGCAAATTAATGTATTTCGTTTACCCACAATTAATTAATGAGCCTGCCTTGGCTTTTGGCCAAGCGATTTAGTTCGTTTGTTATCAGATGATTATACACAGACACAAACATTCAACATCTGGATCAATGTGTGCGCTTCCATGCATCATAATCCGTAGTCTGATTTCTGTGCAATTTTCTGATGACGTGTACTTTGATCTAGAATTCAGATTAAGAAATCTTATAGACAGAGCGGTTTGTATCTCAGTAATCAGATTTCTCAGAGCACGAATACCAATACTATTATTTCAAATCAGGTTTTCTTAGTCTGAGCGTGCAACGTAGCAAGAGTGTAACACGGTCGCCAGGTCTGCTCAGAGACTTATGAGATTAGTTTTTATAGGTCTTTTCTCATTGGCAGGGTCTGGCAATGTCAAACATATCAAGATACTGTATGTTCACTCATACGGGATCAATTACATGTATGCATGGTATGCAAGGGATCTGGATGGATGCCAATGCTTGGTCTCCATGATGGTGTTCTACAAAACTGCCATGGCAGGAAAGAAAGAAGCGGTAGACACGGGATCAAACAAATTGTGAACATCTGAATGCAGTCAGGGTAATAAAAAAAAAAAAAAGAATACTGTGACAGGGGGAGAACTCAAAACAATACCGCAAATTTACTTAAGACCATGTGAATGTGTGACAGCATTACTTTGGCAGTGCCTTTGAGGACAGGACTCCACAATGGTCATTAAAAAACATTTACTGCATTAATATCGCACAGCATATGCACTCAATGTAACCCTCACAAGAAAACCAAAACAAAAGTAAATAAATGATATTTTGGGATCGATCTATCTATCTATCTCCATCTATCTCAGCGTCTTTAGAAATCACTGATCTGATGCTGAGGTACGACAGCCTCTAATGACAGAATGCAAGACAGAGAATGACGGCATGTGAAAGGGAAAGAGATGCTGTAGCAGAGTGTAATTCACCAGCAATACCAGTCTGTATGTTTACTGTAAAACACAGGTGTGCTTGTATTCGAGAGCTTCAGATCTGTAAAACCGCATTAACAGTCGGCGCAAACCTGCCCTTTTATCAGCTGCGTTAGAAGTCAAGTGATGTCACCAAGCAGCGCTTCACTATCAAGTCCACGTACTTAAGCACACCGGAAAAGCTCACAGGTGCCCGGAGTTGAACAGAAATCAGACTTACGATAAGAGGAGAGTCCCGTCCGAGTGAAATGACAGTCCTGTTCACGGTCCTCAACAGCTTCTCCATAACAATCTGAACATGCCATGGAGTAGAACCCTACAAATACAACAAGTAAAAAGAGTTCAGAGTGCCAGCAAGTGAATCATAACAGGAAGCACATCTAAAGGTCTGCATGCATCAGAAGAACTATGCTACTCAAATGGAAAGCATAGAGTTTAAACACTCCTGGCCAAAATAGGTTTGAACCCAAAATTTAAAAAAAAATGCATAAAATATATATTTTATTATATATTTATATTACATATTTTTATGAACATATTTTTTAACTAGAAAAAAAAAACTGTGGTTTCAGAATTGGTTCTTTTACAGTTGTTTTTTTTTTTTTAACAGAACAGTAATTTATTTACCATAATAAGCAGTCCCCAAAAACCTTACTCAAAAAGCCTTATGCAAATAACGTCCGAAACAAAAGAAAAATCTAAATAGCAACAGAAATTCCTGGGTTTATGCATCAAAATATTTAGGTAAGGAAATGTAATCGTTTTTTAAAAAAAAAAAATAAATAAAAAAATAAAAAAAAAAAGACATGGACATGATGCACCGTAGACCGAAATAAATTAAATGCACATCATAATCCTAATACAATACACTATACAAAAGGGATAGTTATAAGTTCTAACAATGAACAATTTACGTCTAAACCAAATGCTTAACATTTTAAACATGGCCTAAGCATCAACAAATTCTGTATAGATAACGATCCATTTTCAAACCCTATAAATATGACCAAGATTTATGCACAGTCGGTTTAAAAAATTAAAAAATAAAAAAATAATTTAAAAAAACCAAAGGGGATTTCGAACAACTGGAGGCTCTGATTTCTTTATTCCTGAGTAATTATTCTTGGCAGAGTGACACTGCAATCACAGCAGGGAAATCCTTCTAAAACCAAACTCTGGAAGCAGGTGAATTGTTTTATCAGGCTTATATCTTGTACTCTGACTCACAGACAGAGACATGTGGACAGACAGAGAGACAGACGAACACAAACATGGATAGGCAAATACAGACAGTTAGCGACAGATAGAGAGAGAGAGAGACACGCGAAGAAACATGGTAGGAGATTTAAAACACTTCCACAGTATCCAAGTGTGCAATATGCACAAACAGCAGGTGCTGCAATGACACCAAACATGTCGCTGTAAACTCAGCCAGAGAAAGTGTGAAGGCAGCGAGAAATGCATGAAAGAGAGAGAGAGAGAGAGAGAGAGAGAGAGAGAGATTCACAGTACTGAACTTCAGCGTATTTCATATAGCAGATCTGAATTATGGAGCAAGCAGTCCATAAAATAGTTATGTGTTTCTTATGTGCACAGAGGGAGTCTGGGTAATTAAATCCAGACTGACACCTGTACTGAGCACTAGTCTAAACTGCAGTCAATATGTAAAAGTGCCAGTTACACTTATTGTTAGAGTTTTCACTTATTTTGGGATTATTTACAGTATTCCTGTATTTTAGCCATGGAATATAAAAAAAAAAATACAAAATGAGGCCAGACAGAAGGCAGAGCAGGGACTTGAACCCTGTGCCCCACAGAGGTGAGAGAGCACATTAGACCATTGTGCCTCTCCAGTCTGCCAATTCCCATACTACAACATATTATACTGCTCGTCTGTATCGTCAGAGATGAATAATAGATATGTAGCTCAGGGTGTGTGTGTGTGTGTGTACTCACCACATCGCTTCTGTACAAAACCTCTAGGATGTTGCTAAGCAGTTGGCAGCAGGCCTCCAGTTCCTCATGCTGCTCCAAGTGAAATTTAAGCTGGTCCGTCATCAGAGGCAGGAGGATCTCTCTACAATCTAAACACACAAACACACACAGTCTTACTGCCTCTTACCTAAACACACAGTGCATACTTATGCGGTTATGTGGTGGAACGGGAGATTCACGTCATGGATGTGAACGGACAAATCTGCAGCAACTGCACGATGCCATCACGTTTATAAGGACCAAAAACTTTAAGGAATATTTCTAGCACCTTGTTGAATGCAGGCCACAAAGAATTAGGGCAGTGCCGAAGGTCAAACTGGGACCAGAGGAATCTCAGTTCCACTCAGGTGAAGAAAGCGGAGCGCAGCAAGGAGAGCAAGGAGAAAGAGCCAAGAAACAAGAGCATTCCAGATAAAGAAAAGTAATAAACATGAGAGTAGCACAGCCTTAATGCAGCGCCCAACTGCGTAACGGGCACAGCTCAGCACCCACTCTGAACCATTAACGTCGACACTCGAAGCACCCGTGCTTCATCATTAGATTTACATTCTGCGACAGCGACGCCCGATCACGTTAACATCCGGCCCTCTGTTCACATCATTTCATTCCATCCATCACTTTGACAAACCTTCCACATACAATAGAAGCAACAGCTAGAAGTGCGACAACTTCTGCACATCAAAGGAGAAAAACACGCAGCACAGGAGCAAATCGGGTATTAACGACAACTTAGTTTGAAGCTACCATGTTTAGGCTGAACTCTAATTTCCACCTGGAAGCGGCAGTGCACTGATAGGCGAATCAAATCGAGCCGGATTTAAATCGTGGAGCGTTTCGCCCTCTAGAAATCAGTTATAATGAGCAATAGAAATGCTGTTAAATCCAAACATTATTTTTCAAATTTCTATTTTTCGTTTTACATGCTGAGCACATTTCTTAAACTGCTACTAACAAACTTCGTTCTCTTGCTGTCTAGATGCTTTAGACATAAGAAGAGTTCTTTATTAAAGTCAAGTCAAGTCCGATTTATTTCTATAGAGCTTTTAACAATGGCATTGTCTCAAAGCAGCTTTAAAATATTATTATCTTAAAAGGCCAATCCCAAACTGAGCAAGCCTAGGACGACAGTGGGAAGGAAAAACTCCCTAAAGGTAGAAGGAAGAAACCTTGGGAGGAACCAAGACTCAAAAAGGGAGCTGTCCTCCGTGAGTGGCCTAGATGTTAACTAAATAATTAAGTCGTAGTAATAGTCAAATTAAGTAAATGATGTAATTTAAAGCAGTAATAAAATTTGAATTACTAATAAACGACAAAATAGATTTAAGTTAATGAGTTTACCTCAGTGGTAAGTTATTGGAAGCGCATCATCTCCTAATAACTAAATGATGAGAGCATTTCCCGCATGCCACTCAAAGCAAAATAATTCATGGCGTTACAACAGGAAAAACAAATGGAATGCAAAGTCTTAAGGTGATCGGCATTTATTTCAGACTGCCGTTTGCAGTTTCGTTTCTTGACAGGCAGGCAGCCATAGTTACAGGTCTGAAATGGTTCCCTGACCATTCATTTGTGCCGGGTCCTGCTGGAACACAGTCAAGATCAAAACCTACGAAACGTTATCTTAACGATATTAATGAACTTTAACATCAAATAAACACCTTTGCAAATACCCAAAGCACTTATTTGAGGATTAGTGCTTGTTTGTTTCGTTTATTTGGATTTATTTACAACAAGACTAGTCGTATATACACTGAGGTCCGGCCAATTAGTGAGATTAATTACCATAACTCATGTCTTTAGAGTGTTGGAGGAAACCCAGGCAAACAGAAAGGGCAAAAAAACAAACTCCTCACTGAATGGATACAGGACGCTTCACCTGGGATCAAACACAGAACCACTGAGCCGCCCCAGTTGGTAATGAAGTCACGTTGTGTGCTCGTGTCAGGAGCGGTAGTAAACGGCCAGGTTTGGAAATGGAAAACAAGAGTCAGACATGGTAAGAAAGTGGTTTTCATTACGACAGATATTCTCATTTGAAGCATGGTGTATTAGGTGGAGCACTCGGGGTGTGCACACTCCCTGCCCACATTGCTCCACAGTAGAAAGAACTTAAGCATGTGATAGATTTCAGACACTCCTTTAATACGGCTTTGCACACAATGTTCTGTGGAACTACTTAGCGCACGGGAACAGCCTGCACATACTGATTATAACGTAAATCTTTTTTTATTATTAAAAAAAATGTATAATTTGTCATTTATGTCTGTTTATTTGATTGTTCTAAATTACAAAACTTGAATTGCAAGTTGGTTTCTCAGTGTAGCCCTCAATGTGGCAGAAAATATTTCTTCAGTGTCAAACGCAAGCAAGTAAAAGTTGATTAAAGATCATTTGAACTAACGCCGTAATGTAAACCAAACACCCTGGGTTTAGACGTGACTGGCTGTCCCTGAGGACTAGGAAGGGCGGTAGAAGGTCACCTACCTAACCTTGTGATGAACTGGTGTCATGACCTGTGTGAGAACCTTCACAATTCTAAGCATAAAGACCTATTTAAAGAACATTTTTCTACTTGTTCTCTGAACTTAGAGGCCTCCGATGACTTTAAACGTTCAAATATTTGCTAAGAGAATCCCAAAGCTTATTCTCTACTCAGCAGTCATTAAGGGTGTTATTACACCTGGGTCCAAATGGTTTTAAAGACGTAATATAACAATATATTTCGACTTAATAAACACAGACCGCTACATTTGCTGTGTGAAACTGGGGATCTTTCTGGGCGTTGTTGAAGCCTGTTGCTATGATACGGCAGCAACAGTGACATCAGTACCTTTGATGAACGGATTGAATTGAACTTTTGAACAAGGAGAGATATTACAAATCGTTTGATTTCTGAGGCAATTCCGATCTTCTTTAGTATGCCACATGACCACCTTCCCATTGTAAAAACTTGCCCTTGATCCAATATGGCAGCTTTTCAAGATGTCCTCAGATAATCAGGTATGTCATATTCTCTTTTGTTTATGAAATAAAAGGGTGTCCTGTGACTTTTGGCTCACGCTGTATATAATGTTTACTCTGTAATAAGCGCGCGCGCGCACGCACACACACACACACACACACACACACACACACACACACACACACACACACACACACACACAC
>JAUZST010011074.1:0-12098 GCA_034779995.1 Parotocinclus haroldoi | reverse complement strand
AGAGAGAGAGAGAGAGAGAGAGAGAGAGAGAGAGAGAGAGAGAGACAGAGAGAGAGAGAGAAAGAGAGAGAGAGAGATAAATATAGAGAGATGAATAGAAAAAGAGAGAGACAGACACACAGAGACAGAGAGAAAGAGAGAGAGAGCGAGAGAGAGCAGAAGTCAGTGTACAGCTTCTCTGTGTGTATTATGAGAGGGTTTTACCTCCTCAGCTGGATATAAATATCTTTGACCTCTATAATCCAGCACGCTCCAGATAAAACTCATAGGACCATCAGCACAGTGAAACACTGGCCCACATACATGTCACTTTAGTCATAGGCTCTTAGAATTGTCATGTTTACCTTGCCCCTTTAACCATTTATCCAGCCTGCCCGTACAAGCAGTAGTTAAATATTCTCTTAGCGCAAAACTGGTGACCTATTTGATTACAGTGTGCTTCTGCACCATCAGCTAACAAGCTATTCTTTTAAGACCATTTAGTGGAAACATCAACGCAACACTCAATAACCCTTGGTAACCACTTGCATAAAATGCTGTGTCATCTTGACGCATTTTCTGGTGCGATTGGTGTGACCAAAATTTTTCGAAAATGTCAAACTCAAAAGTTGTACCACAACCATGAACATTTGTAGCCCAACATGTTCTCCTAATGAAGCTAAACAATACCTGGATCTGTTGTAGCAGATTCTTGAGTTGCACCAGGAACTCCTTGGCGTCCTTGGCTTTCTCAGACACCCCATTCAAGGCTTGTGACAACTGGCACTGCGGGTAAAAGAAATACACATTTCCAGAACAGTTACAAACATTAAGAACATTGTCATGAATGTGTTCTGTAAAAAGCGTCGATTTTATGGGACGTTACGGAAAAAAAAAAGGCTCAAAGAAACGAACAAAAGATAAGAAAGGTTCCAGAATTCACAGTACTGACAGAAACACATCCTGAATGTGCTGGGTATTGCTATTGCGCAATCAGTGGAGAACCCTGTAAATGACGTCCGAATGTTTATGTCATTCTTATTGTAAGTAGAACTGTATCATTTTCCCTCACCTATAACTATATAAACTGGATCATTCATGTTGCTCATTACACTGTCTAATACCGTCTTGGTTTGCCTCATACAGAAGTATCGGATCCATCATATTTATCTTTTAAGTATTACTGTTAGAAATTCCCCATATACATTTCCCACAGTCCATTGAACATGAAGCAGGCGGAGCCAACACAATAAAGGCTCCATATCCGGAAGCCATCTTTCTTACAGATAAACGAGTGGGGGTATCCTATGTAATTCCAAAGTTAAATATCAAGTAACAAAAAGGACTAATGATGACGTGGCAGCATAAACGGCAGTCAAGGACTGAAGAATGACATTCATATGGGTCCCAGCTCATACAGGAGTTAGAGGGAATGAACTGGCTGATTAAAATGCCAAACAAGCAACAGGAATACTCACGCAGTACACACATAGATATCAAATACAGTAAAAATGAATGAGTGACCATGAGTGGTGGAAAATGGCAAGATTTTTGGGATGCGGGGAGCACAGGAGGACACTTCTACAACATCCAGAACATAGTTGGCAGAGGACGATACATGGACAGAGGGGGAAAAAAGAGGAGAATGTATTTTCGAGAGTGCGATTTGGGCATACAGCTCTGAACGGATCATTATTTAAAATCCAAATGCATGTAGATGGAACGTGTGATTGCGGTGATGAACAAGAAACAGTAGAACATGTTATTACAAAATGCCCAAAATACTGTCAAGGAAGACAGGCGCTAATCAAACAACTACAACAAAGAAAAGCAGAATTCAACATAGGAAAAATTCTTAAGTTAGAACCCAGTGAGATGCCAACAGGCAGATGCTCCTCCAAAATATGGAATATCTGGTGTCAGCTGGTCGGAAAAGAAGAGGGATTCATATTTTTGGCTGTTGGGCCCAAATCTATCTT
Source organism: Parotocinclus haroldoi (assembly GCA_034779995.1). Taxonomy (NCBI): domain Eukaryota; kingdom Metazoa; phylum Chordata; class Actinopteri; order Siluriformes; family Loricariidae; genus Parotocinclus; species Parotocinclus haroldoi. Next base: position 10,140 of record JAUZST010011074.1, on the reverse strand, counting down.
ATGAAGATCTTTTTGAAATCTAACAGATGATGATTTCGATCTGCTCTTTGGCACTCAAAGCTTTTATTTTCTTGTATCTTATTTTCTTATTTTATCATAATCTATTACAGGTATGCGTCGTTTGCAGTCTGTATTTCACTCTCACGTTCTTTGGTCCGATTAAGCGGAATTTTGATCCAAATAAGCAAATAACATTTGACGTTTATAATAGGATTTGTTTCGGTACTTTAGGATTCGGTCCGAATAAGCGGCTGGTCCCGTTAACAGGTGGCCAAATTAACCGGATTTTATAAATATATATATATATATATACAAAGTACAGCTGTAAGGCAAGGATGCGATGAGTAAGTTACCGCTTACGAAGGGCTTTAAACGGGTGCGTCTCACCAGTACCAATGAGATGAGACCAAATGAGCACCAATATGAGGCCTCCTTTGCTCATCCCCACTGTCCGAGGTACCAGAAGGACTGGCTCCAGAGTGTGGACCTGGTTAGATGGGTCCCGTTGATTGGGAGAAGCAGGTGGCGAAGCCAGGCGTGACCCTTGGCAATCTCTACCGATCGCAGCAGGGGAGAGAGACCAGTTGGACTCTAAAGCTGATGCACTTCACAAAAACTGTATTACATATATTTCTGTAAATGCATATGCACACTTGAATAGCAATGTTTGTGTATGGATATAAATGTATGCAGTATATGGGCGTACATTAGCAATCAGCGCACGTGTGCCACTCCTGGCACGTTTTGCACGTTATGGCTGCCCAGTAGCATCAGGTCATGCTAGTGCTCGCACCATTATAGAGACTGAACCTTTTCCTTATGGAGCAAGAAAAGTTACAATAACGAGCATATGGATTGAGGAAAGGGTTTCCAAGAGACAGCAGCAGCAAGACAGTTTTATTATTCATGTAGTTTTATCCTCTGTTTTATTCAGACACGTTCTAAATGGTCTATAGAGGGATGAGCAGCAAAAAAAAAATCCCTCCACTCTTTGAGGCATGAGGGAATTGAAGCCTGTACTCTGAAACATCCCATCCATTTTAATGACGTTCACATCTGGGGATTGGGGAGGTTATGGAAGGTGTGCGATTTCACCCTGGTATTCATGAAATGCTTGAATAATTTTAGCATTAAGAGTACTTGCAATGACTGCTCCTCATTACTGATGCTTTATGTCCATCTTTGATCAACATTACCATATGGTATAAAGGAAGTCATGTCCAGTCCTAGCGCCCACTCCCGCTATTTTTCTTTTTTAGAGATTGTAAGCTGCTTCATGCGGTTTTGAAGACAGTTTGCTTCTACTAGTCGATGATAGATACTGTTCATCTAAAAAAGAAGCCCATCAAACTCATCTGTGTTTGCGACTGTAAATTAGATTCTTGAAATGCTAGCGCCTGTTTCTGCTCTTTTGTCCGTCCCTCTGAAGCCATGTCTCAAATAAATGCACAGTCTTGTTGCGTTTTATGTTCTAAATGGCAAAAATACTTTCTTCGTTTTGTTTACTGGACAGCATCTTTAAACTTCGCACTTATGAGAAAGATGTGAAGTCAGTAATGCAACTTACAGCTAAGTTACCCACATTAGTTCATCCCCCTTGTTTAATGGATGACTACAAACCCCCTGCACTTCATCGAGCTATCAGACTGCAAGCAGTTCATTCATTTGATGAAGTTTAGACCACATGTCATCTTTTTGGGGCCAACCTGGGCCACCTGGAAATAAGCAGAATCTTAAACTAGACTTCAGTCCACACACACTCGCATACAAACGCCCGCACTCACATTAATGTGCCATCTGCCTCAACAAGCTGTCCATTCGGCTAACAGGAGTGTGACAGATCAGATCTCCTTGCTCATGACTCACTGCTCCCACAATGTGTGTGTGTGTGTGTGTGTGTGTGTGTGTGAGTGTGTGTCAGTGTAAGTGAGAGAGAGAGAGAGAGAGAGAGCGAAGAAACTAGATGTAGAACATAACCACTAGTGCAGAAGGATGTTTAATCCACGCTTCCTTCTCATTTTATGAACACGCAAAAATAAAGCCAATAAATGACACTGAATGCAGTGTTAAAGGTTTCTCGCTAAAAAGTCTCCAACATTACAGTATTGACTTTAGGGGTGCGATGGTGCAGTCTACTGTAATATGCTATGAAGGTAATCCTGAACAAACAGTACTATGAAAAATCTTAAAATAGACATTAGATTAGAAATATAATTGTTTAGTAATGGTATAATGAGCATATAAACATTTGTCTCAGTCTTTGTATAAGAATACCAGAAAACATAGGACATGTGTATGCAGTAAAGTGTATTAAAGTATTACTGAAAAAAAGAACACAGTGTACGCTATAAGCTTTTCTAATGTGAAGTATACGGGCTAAAAACACAAAACAGTAAAACAGTGGCAGGGGTAAGGGATGTACTGGATACCTCAGCACTCTCACATATGTTCAGCTCCCAACCGAACAACTTCGGTTCATGAACATCTGGCTCTACCTTTGTAAAATAAGGTCCAAAAATAAATTGTTGGCCAACTATAACGGCAAATTCGGTCAGGTTCCTTAGCCCAGTGGTCAGCTTTCTATGCCACAAACGGAGCACACAGCCTCAACACAGAGCCAGTGTTAACAGAGACAGAAATATGGCTAACAATAGATCTAACAAGGCACAAAGAGCGAACACAGTGAACAAGGATAACAACTATAAAGGGTAACGTAGGCAAAACAGACTACACATACATGCAGGGCTAAACATGGATCTATAGAAAGACTCCATCGAGCTAACAGAGAACTACATTCTAACAGTGAACAGCTGAAACAAGCACAGGAGAGAAGAGACCACATGCCAACTTTAAAGAGAAACAGGCCCAAACCGAAACTACCTAGTCGTTATTTGTGGAAATCAAGTACCCTAAAATCAATTCATTCCAGAACAGCCCGTGATTGTCCGTCTTCTTTCCACCTCCTTTGTGTCACAATCATAATACGTAACAGAAATGTAGCTACATGTATTTTGTGGCTTCTCTCTTTCTCACATAAAACGTTTTTGTCCTTCGCCGATCCTCGTTCTAGTTGTGCTTTTTCAGGATGCCATGAACAATGAACGTTTGAACGTATGAACGTTTCTCCCGCGTACCCAAGAGTTTTGCACAATCAATTTTACTATATTCTGTGAAAAAATAGCAATGAATTAAAACAAAATTAACGAAATGATTGTCCACTCTGCAAACATTCAGCATTATTATTTCAATTTCAGTAGTAAAAATGAAATACAGAAAAAATCTTTTGTACAGAAGAGATCTGAAGCTTCTGTCGTGTGTGTGGTCACGTTATATACCTCGACAAAGATTTGGGTGAGGAAGTGTGCTGTGGGAGCAATGAAACTTCGGAGGGAAAGTGGAGTACCCAGAGTAAACCACACAGGTTCATGGAGCACAAGCACATACTCCACATAATCCAGGGTCAGGATCGATTGTGCCACCCACAACTGCCTATAACTGTCTGTTCATCTCTTTCTCATTCACCCTAATTTCAAGTTCGGCTGTTCGAAGTTTCATCGTCAGATCAGATCACATGATGCCACCCATCTGTCATTGTTCTTCTGCGGTGCTGCACATTAAAGCTCTGGGGGCTGATTAGGATACAACAGGGTCCATCATTCATACCGTATGTGCTTTTAGAACCGACAGCATTCGATATTGATGGGGATCTTTTTTTGAATATATACGACTTTCACAGCTTCTTATGCCATTCCTCTCTATGGAGTCAGGGTTTTCGTTAAAATTTACCCAGATTCTCCTGAGGCAATCGGGAAAGTTCCACGTTAAACCTAGACGACGTGATGGAATAGCACAACTATCAGGCCGTTCGATGACAAGCAAGCCTGTGACGTCGAGTGTGGGTTTGAACCGAAAGGATGCGCATGCTTGTGCCATAAATAGCGCGTTTTTTTTTCTCCCTTCACAAGTCCTGTTAAATGCTGCTGATAAAATGAGCCAGGAATGAACATTAGATGTTCGTTTTCTACAGCATTCACCAAGCACCTATCCAGATTCCTTTATTTTCTTCTAACCCTTTTTTTTCTGGTTTAGCCAGGACAATGCAAAACTGATTCATGAAAGAGAAAGAGCTCTAGCATACAGAGTGAACTTGTGCAGCTTGTTTCAGCTACATTAACCTACATTCTGCTTGGCACGCTATGTGTGTGGGGGCTTTATATCAAGCTTATATATCATTGTGAGGACCAAATATCCTCTCAAGGATAGAAAGATCTGACGTCAATCCTTGTGGGAACATTTAGCTGTTCCAAACAAGGAAAGTTGCCTGTTTTTTTTTTTTTTTTAACAAAAAACGCAGTTTTCGTTTTAAAGCTAATAGAGTCAATAGATTAAATATAAATAGGTGTTACATAACAATAATATGATGTGAATGGAAAGTCCCCACAGTGATTGAAAGACTGGCTTGTGTGAGTGTGTGTGTGTGTGTGTGTGTGTGTGTGTGTGTGTGCAGTGGTACTGGCATGTTTTCTGGGACCCGTTGCAACACTGGACTTAGATTGTGCTAAGCTAAGGGAGTTGCAACATAGCAAAAGACATATTGTATACCAGCCTTCTGTTCTCTATAAAGAAATAATCGATTTTATATTGCAGCACACTGTTTTGCTAAATGTACAAATGTGGAAGTCACAAAGCATTCTGTAAGACGTGTGTACTTTCTGTGCAACATACTAGCTTTTTTATAGACAGAAAACATTTGGCCCTGCTAAGCCAATATAAGAGGAAATGCCCGTATCACTTATGGCACTCTAAGGGACAAATGGCCCAAACTGGAGAGACGTTTTCGCTGATAATCACGGCACTATTCATTGCGAATCATACTGAAATATGATAAAGTAGCGATGAATGCAGTGAAACCTCAGAACTCGAACTTAATCGGAAGTTCAGAAACGAAAGGCTGCTCCAACTCAAGTCAATCTAACGCAATTTAAATTCCCCCCAAAGAAATACTGTAAACAGGATTATCCATTCCCAACCCCCAATGATGCTAAGAGCTGAATTACCGCTGCCAAAAATGAACTAGAATAAAACAATTCTAATCGTTAAACACACGAAAGGAACCCAAATCAAGTTTAGAAATTCAATTTGAGAAGAAGGTCCCGGGTTCAATCCCAGGGTGGAGCGGTCTGGGTCCTTTCTGTGTGGAGTCTGCATGTCTGCGTGGGTTTACTATGGGGACTCTGGTTTTCTCCCACAGTCCAAAGACATGTGTGTTCGGTCAATTGGTGTCTCAAAAGAATGAATGTAGGACACAATATTAACGCCAGTCTCAGCTAACGGAAAATCATTCATGTTTATTGGATTTTTGAAACACCTTGCCATCTTCTGTCGATGCTGTGGAATTGCTTGTTGTTGAAGGCAAGGAGACGGGTGGCTCTACTCATCACACACTTTTTACTGAAATGATCTTAGTATTGCAGCTGGCCAAAACACACAATATTTCATTTATTGATCCAGTGGCACCCAGCTACCTGTCCATACGTACACACACACACACCCGCACACACACAATCATAGCATATTTAAATCCTGAGTCTCTGTCTGAGGTCAGGGTCAAGGTCAGTGTCGCTGTGTTAAATCAGAGCTCAGACGATAGAGTGTATAGTGCCTGATGACTGTGAATGAAACAGTGACAGAGAGGGTCAGGGTCATTAAATCATCATAGGGATAGTCATCCACGAGCTGGTGTATTAAACCATTTTCATTTTCAGAGGGGCAGTCTAATTGGTTTGTCCAACAGAGATGGCTTACTTTCAATTTTAGTGATTGCCAATTCACTCAACTAACACATGATGTTATCACAAGCCACTTTCACATGCCATTAACTACTGTGTGAAGGCTAGACGTGAAAAGGTATTTTATATAAGTCTATTAGTTTTGTCTGGGCTGCTTGGGCCATCAGCTGTAACCCAGCAAACGCCCCAACGTCAAAAGGACGTTCAAATCATGCCCATATGACGGCGGTCGGTCCAGAACCGCTCTTGCACGTGTGGTGGACAAACAGTAGGTTCACTGTCTGAACGTGTGTCAAGAGTTGGACATCTGTAGATTTATTGTATTTCTTATTTATGTTTTGCTGTTTGATGTATTGGGCTTTGCATGTGTTTTAAAAAGATGTAGAAAAAGACTTTGCATTCTTTTAAATGTATGTTGCTGACATCATTTAAACGTCAGTATAAAATGCCTAAATGACGTTCCGGAAAAACGTCGACAAAGACTTTCCTTCTGGGTTTCTCTGCAGACGTCTGGCAAAGATCTCAGATTGACGTCTTTCAGACGTGTGTTTGCTCAGTGGGAGCAGGGTTGGGACTCGAACTCAGAATCCAACAAAAAAAGCAATTAGAGTAACAAGCTCTATAATGCTCTAGGGTGTGAAAGCGAAATTGTTCGGTTTCCTAGTAATTTAGCCAGACCAAGACTGGCTGGCTTACTGGGTCACCCTATTCATTGTGCACACAATTGTTAGTGGAGAACGAAACATTTACAGCATTCGACGGTGCAACTGATAACTGACCGTCTTAAAAAGGCACGGTGCACGTAAGCGTAGGTTTCATCGTCTTTCCCAGAACTGCAAAAGCATGCTGTCTCTAAGTCACTATGCGGCAGCCATTACCCAGGGGAAACAATGACATATATTGCTTACAAAAATGAACTTAAAACTTCTAAATGAAATGTCCCATTATTGAATAGACCCTAATTTCTGTGGGAAGTGTATAATCTTTGCATCCCAGGGGATCTGGTCAGTCCCACATGCCCATTCTGATTCCTGGTTTGAACTTCAGCAGATTGCCTTGACCATATCTATGTGGGACTTCGGTGACCTAGCAGTTAAAGTACTGGACCAGAAGGTCCCGGGTTCAAATCCCACCTCTGCCACAGTCCCTGAGACTGTGACTCACAATGGCTTGGATTGTAAGACTGTATTAAAAGTCGCTCTGGATAAGGACGTCTGCTAAATGACAGAATGTAATACGTAATGATGACAAATGGCTGCTGCATTGTTAAAAGTCAAGTTTAAGGTCATGTAGCACATATCTACAAAAGAAAAAGTTGTCTTGCAGGTATAAGCATTAATATATTACTATATTATTTGTAATATATTATATATATATATTTGGCACATGGTGGCCATGGTGCAGACTAATTATATTAGATACTGCATTCAATAAATACAGATACAACATTCCGATGCATATGTTTTGGTTGATCAGTTAAGTTCTTTGCACATAATGGAGTAAATGGGATCGTCACAGTGGTCTGAAACGCATGTTATTTCACTAAGCTGACAAGATTTATGGCAACCTTTCTTCCTTCAGACAGAACCATTTATTTCCCTTTATCCCATTTCCTTTGTCCGTGTTTTCCAGTCTCTCCCTCTATCGCCCAGTTGGTTCAACACCCCTACCATTCATGCTTGCCATTAAAGCCTAGTCTCATTTTCTACACTAATATCCTAAATGGACTGTGATCATCGTAATCGTAACATTGACAGATTATCTGCATCACTGTAGAATCTGCTAGTCTTTGTACTGTCACAATATCTTATATATTTTCACTTCAGACACAAGCTGTACTTAATACAATTGGTTGGACACGGGTGTAAATAGGGACACGCTTGGTCAGTGTTATTTGATAAAACCAGCCCAGCCCCCATCCAGAGTGTCATGCATGCACTCACGGAGGGACAGGACGACACGGAGATGGGCATAAGCGCAATTGTGGAAGGTTAATAAGATGAAACATGGGAATATAGCGCAACGCAGATAATAAAAAAAAAACACACAAACACAAGGGGCTATGACTAGGCTAAACCTAAACAACAGCTATTGCTAAGCATAAATAAGTACAGTACAAAAAAATCCAGGTTCTGTTTGGGATCTGACAATAGTCACACTTGATTATGGAGTCAGTACTGCCTTTTTTGTGTGATGATCTGGAGAGCCATTGCATAAAACAGTCACCAGTAGTAGCAACACAAAGGACACTAACATATCAGTGATGTGTGCAAGAAAGAAATGTCTCCACCAGACTGAAATCAAATCAAATTTATGGAACAAGCTATGACGTAAGTTTCAGAAATCTAAAAGGGTGCAGGATCTGCAGGCCAAGCTGCAACATACTGTATGTTCTTGGATCTATGTATCTTGGATCCAGACTAGAGACAGCCTAACAGAGTAACTGGAGTTTCCTTTTAATTGTACAGTTTTCCTTGACAAACTTAGGGAACTTGGTCTTCACTTACATATATCATCATTACATTGACACGTTTAGAGACGTACAACCACCAATTCCAGTTAAGTTACGATTACGATATTAAATATTACGATATTAAATTAAATACACTACTAAGGCAAGATATTCAATGTTCAAACGGATAAACTTTATTTATTTTAAAAATGTTTTGCAAATATTCACTTTGATTGAATTTAATGCCACACGTTACGAAAAAGGGGCAACAACAGACTGGGAAAGTTGAGGAATGCTCAAAAACACCTGTTTGAAATATTCTGCAGGTGAGTGACATGATTGGGTATAAAGGGAGCATCCCCGAAAGGTTCAGCTGTTTACAAGCAAGGACGGGGCGAGGCTCATCACTTTGTGAACAACTGAATGCGTAAAAAGACCCAAATTGTTTTTTGGAAATCATGGACGTCGTGTCTTCTGGGCCAAAGGGGAAAGAGCTGTCTGGATTGCTATCAGCGCAAAGTTCAAAAGCAGCATCTCTGATGGTACGGGGGTGTGTTAGTGTCCACGGTATGGGTAACTTACACATCATTAGTGCTGAAAGGTACATACAGGTTTAGGAGAAACATCTGCTGCCATCCAAGCAACGTCTTTTTCAGGGACGTCCTGTTTATTTCATCAAAACAATAACAAGCCACATTCTGCACGTCTTACAACAGCGTGGCTTCATAGTAATAGAGCCTGTCAGACCTGTCTCCCGTTGAAAATGTGTGGTGCATTATTAAGCACAAAATACGACAACAGAGACCCTGGACTGTTGAGCAAATGAAGACACGCGTGTCTTAGGTACATGGAGTCACAATTTTATAGCCTGTGTTTATACTGAGCATCCCAAATAAATATTTCAGGTTTTCTGGTCTGCTCTCACTCATACAATCAGGCACATTTCCGTTATTGACATGAATCAGCTAAACCTGCTTCACACTGACACTTTTCCCACTATAATTATATCTTAACTAATAAAAAAATACAAAAATACAACCATTGAGCTAAACACTAGCGCTAGTTTTGTGTAGCAATACTGATGAATCCAATGGCACAAAATACACTGTGAACTGCGAATTCAGATACAACATGAAGGTTGTTAAACATCTTCTGATGATATAAAACACCTTATATGCCATATATGAACGTCGTATAACAAATCGTATAACATGAAACTGCTCTCTACAGCACGACATACAGCATTTGCTGGTCTTAGCTGGGCTCTGTGCGTTAGTGATCTTCTACTGGTTTAAAATGGACCGTACTGTTTTCATGCTAGATGATCTAGTAGCACGGTTTTACGGGAAAACAAACATAAACAAACAAACAAACAAAAAATGGAGCAACCAACTCATCTAGGCTGGATTCAGTACAATAATAAACAGATAAGCTGAGATGATCAGCATTTGCGTTTGAGGCCTGAACAAAAAACTTCCACACATGCATGTCAGACATAAGCAGCGCATCCAAATGTATTAGTGTGAGAGGAGGAGATGCCCAGCAGGAGAGCCGGATTCAGGCTGAATCACGCATCCACTCACACTCACTCCTCTGCTCTTCCTTATCCAAAATGTTGACCTTCTCCCACAAATGCAAATTACAAACGCGGAACTAGAGGCTCTGTTTGCGTCAATCGAATAAACTCAACACAGGAAATAGCAGTGAGTAGTGTGTGTGTGTGTGTGTGTGTGTTTGTGTGTGTGTGTCTTGCATCCTGTATCTTATCTGCTCTATCCCACACTCATTTAATCTATATTAATATGAATACCAGCTCATCTATTATATTATTATTCTTTTAGACGAAGAGTCATATACGACACTCAGTATACATTATATTTTTCATATGATATATATATA
>JAUZST010011073.1:0-12099 GCA_034779995.1 Parotocinclus haroldoi | reverse complement strand
ACACACACACACACACACACACACACACACACACACACACACACACACACACACACACACACACACACACACTAGCTAGTAAAGAATGAATGCATGCTAGTTAACGAACCGAAACACAGTCTGATATCCACAATTTAATTATATGTAATAAACCAAACTAATTATATCATTATTCGTTCAACTAAGTGCTGATGGTAAACAAAGACTACGCTACAACTAACAAAAACACATTATTTCAGTAAACTCAGACTACGGAACAGCATACATACGCAGTAGCCCGGTCCGTCGCCATTTCTGTTTTGAAATTCTCCCGCGCGTTGCTGATTGGTCAGAACTCCAGATTCAGGACCCAATCAGAGTGAAGAACTGGTACATTTTATTTTACATTATATCCCACTGGGAATACAATAGAATATTTTTGCAAATAACCCGAAACGATGTTGCAACCAGGTTGCAGCTTTCTATTCAAATCTTCATACATTAGAAATAGCCAAAGATATGGAATATTTTCTTTAGTAATCTCCAGGTTCCTTCTATAAAAGCAAGGCATAAGACTTTAACTGAGATCCCACCGCAACATGACTCATGCCAAGAAGGCCAAGCAAAGTGATAAGGCATTTTTCCAAACATTTTTTTGACCAATCTAAACGACAGGTTCCAATAATAGGATAAGATTAGCTGTATTGAGCCAATGTTTTCTTCTTAATTCTATCATTTATGCATTTCTTATTCTCTCTCCTATTTTTTTCCCCCATTTAATTATTGTATTTGTTTCTTTTTCTTCCCTCTCAGCTCATCATCGTCAGTGGTAACTGTAGTCTTTTCATATATGTGCACTGCTCACCAGAATTAGGGGACATTAAAATGAATACGAATCCCACGAGAACTGCTGGATAATCTGATCCTGTTCATGCCCCATCACTGTCGGTGTGTTTTGGCAGTTTTGGGTGACCATACACCCTACCGAACAGTCAATGCGTGCCACTCTGGTCCAGTTTAACACGCTTCTGTTCATCACCAAATATAGGAATACCTTTCTTTGACATTTCATTTGCTTTTCTGATGATCTTGTTTAATGAAATAAAATCCAATCCTCTTTTTTCCAATCGCTTCATATTCATTTTGAAATAGCCCATCATTTTGTGAGCACGCGTTTTGTATATGCAAGTGTTTGGGAATGCTTGTGCAAATGTATTCACATCAATATGAACTCTTGTATTTAAGGGACTGCGCTTGATGGGGGTTGTGTAAAATGTACTATAATATAGTAGCATTTGTGTGTGATTGAAATAAGAAATAAAAAAACACTAATAAGCATGCAGTGTAAGAGAGTAATTAAACACCTAAATAACATTTAATTTAAAAAAAGACTAACATGTAGGGTATATTTCTGTGAAAAATGTGTATTAAATGCATTCAAAATGTGTAAATATGTCCATTACTTGCTCTGCAAAAGCCAACTCAGTTCTCATAAAAGTTGGTAAGTCACATCTTTATATTTCATGAGGGCAGGGCAGAAAGTAGAGAAACTCAAAGTGGTCGGGAATGGCATGGTTGTGCAGCAGCCGTCCCCTCACAGGGGTGTGTGAGTGGGTTACATTTTTCATTACAAAGACATGCGCTTGTCACTGCTCGACTGTAAACAGTACACCAACCACAAATAACCATGACAAAGGATTCTCGGCTGACTAACAAACTTTGCAACAACAGATGAACTACTGGCCCTGACTTTACATCTATACATTCAGTACTAGCTGAATGTATAACAGGTGAGCATGTATATGTAAATGGTCTCTATAAACTAAGTCCCACTTTAATGTTGTTAATATGCGAGCTGATGTTTGTCCCGTGAGCCACAGGGTTCACACCGAATTGTTGTAATGTGGATAAATGGAAAAACACACCCTGACGTACCTGATGGTTAGTGAGTAACAACTTTAATAAAGTGATGTCATTTAAGTCTATGAAATTTGAGACACATTCACTAGTGATCTCATGCTTTTCTGTCCCCTACTGTGTGTGTGTGTATATATATATATATATATATATAAAAATGTGTTTTTATGATAGCAACAAATGTACAGCCTGGAAGGATTCTTTTTTTTTTTTTAAATCACTCTACTAGATTTGTTACAAGATGGTTTCATTTGATCTGTTTTTTTTTAAGAAAACACACATGTACACAAATACAGCAGACACAAAAGTTGACCTGTTTTCTCATCATTTAATAACACATTCATATCTATGCTCTGCATTGTTTACAAGAAATTCAGAAAAAATGTGAATGAGAAACTAAAGAAAAATCAGGCAGGCAAAAAAGTTAAAAAAAAAACAAAAAAAAAAACAAAACAAACAAAAAAAAAAAGTCCAGATAGTGTCCATGGCACCTGCTATAAGAGGGGGCTGTGGATTGGCGGGCTAGATATCATAGGTTGCTCTTCATCATCTCCTCTTCCACCTCCTAAACTGTGCCCTAGTCAGCTAAATAGGCCCTTACTTGCCTGTTGCATCAATAAAGATAAAAAAAAAAGAGAAATAATTTCAATATCATGCTGCTCTGCAATGTCTCACCGAGTACTACGTTGCAGTTCAGAGAGAGAGAGAGAAATATTTCTAATGCATCCAACAAGAGATACAATCCTATGTCTTTCCAAAAAGCAATCAGGAACAAACATTAATCAAATAAAGAATGAAGAATTGCAAACTCAAGAACGTAAGGTAAATCTAAAGAGGAATGAAAGAAGAGATTGAATAATGAAATCGCCATTTTACTTTTTATTTTCCCCTCCCCTATTCTGTTCGGTTTCATTTTAGAATCGTTCATAAACTTCTACACAAACGGCAAAAACAAAAATCATCTTTGGAAGAAAAGTTGTGGGTTTTTTTTGTTGTTTTTTTTTTTTTAAACATTCTATCCACTACAGTATATGGATATGCTGCTACCCAGTTGTCTAAGTCGTTAATAGTCCTATTACTTATTTCTCATTTTAACGTTTTTTTTTTTTTTTTCGTTTTTGTGATCCTTTTCTCCCATTTTACATTTGTCTTATTTATTCTTTTGTACTCTAAGAGGTAGATTAACCAAAAAAAAAAGAGAAAAGTTGCTTAAATACAGTTTTGTTTTGAGAAATTGAGATTGAAAGGGAGGCCTACACGTCAAGAATTGAGCATGGGAGGGAAGCTGAAGCTATAGCATGATGCTGACCTGGGACTTCACACAGCCATCTCTTGACAGCAGTTACGTTAAAGAGTCAGATTAATGCCAAAAAAGGGTTAACAGGAGGTGGAGTGGCATGGGAAAATTACTGTTGGGCCCATCAAGCGTCTCGTACTGTGGCCTCTTCAAAAACGGTATAGAACGGAGGTAAGCAATCGACAACGGGTTTGTTTTGGTAGGTTTTAAGCGTCTGATCAGTGCCTGTCACCATCATGCACGGTGAGAGCCACCGTTCGGGGTTTAGCTCCGATTCCTCGCTCACACCGATCGATGAAATCACCTACACCTGCAGTTGTTCTCTGGTGACTTTCCAAAGCCCAACCTCCCTTCCCTCTGTTATGGCAAACTAAAAGTAATTCACTAATATGAAGGGGGGGCAACTGAAAACCGAAGCGAGAAAAAGCAAAACGAAAGGAGGAAAAAAAACAAAACCGAAAAACAATAAATTAAAGTGAAAGAGTAACATACGCTTTCGCTCTTGTCTGGTTGATAATAACAATCTTATGGCTAAGTCTTGAGGTAGCGTTTCCTAGTTATGTGAGGTTTAATTCGTCATTAGCACCCAAGTGTTTCGTTGGGCGAAGCCAAGAAACTAGCAGTATGAAATCACAACTATGGTGAGCCATCTGTTTGACTGCTACACCTGACTTGTCTGAGGTTAGGTCTGTTGTCTACTTGTAAATTTGTGCACTAAAAAGATCATTATCGGTAGAAGGTTTCCAGAGTACTGAACAGTCCTTGTGACAAAAGCCAGCCAGGAATTTGACTTGTCACACAATTGCATAAGTAAAGAACATGCAGTCGTGTTTCTGAACGTGAAACTGTTGTCTCGTTGTTTGCTTGCCGAGTCCTCGTCAAATACAGGGTTGAGTAGGCGGAGTCTAGTTTTAACGCAGAGCGAGTGCCGAAGAGGAGGCTTATCAGTTTTTATGCTACTCCTAGTACAGATTGTGAACAACCTATAGTGGGGTTTAAGAGTACAGAACCAAAAACTTTTAGCACGAGTACATGGTTAGTAATTCAAATAATCTAGTAGCAAATCTCTGTGTTTTTATAAAGTAACGTGATTGAGAGAGTGAGACTAACTGCGATCCAATCCAAAACACTTTTGGAAAGAAAAAAAAAGAAAAAACAAAACAAAAACAGGCGTCAAATGACTGAACAGAACTGCGAAAACAGACACAAACAAGGCCGGCGTGAGAGAGGGCGAAGGTCTATGTCGCGAGACACATTGTTACATAGCAAACAATGCAAGTTTGTGAGTTGTGTACAGGGATGAAAGGAGAAACGGAGGAGTGGAAAGGAGAGGACTGATGAGTGTAGAATACCATAGGCATGTTAAGCACTTTTGTGTTTTCTCGTTTCAGTGACCTAGACAAAATCTATTCAAGGAAACAAGGTGGCACCTCCATCTTTAAAAAGATTGGTCATCTCTCTCGTCTCTCTTACACTCTGTTCAGCGTCTTGCCTCCAAGTTTCTCCACAGTTCCTAAGTTCCTAAAGATATTCGGTTTCTCTTAGTTTTCTCTAAAACGGATGAAACAGTACACAACCAGATATCCAAATTAAGCTTGCTGTTTAAAAACCAAAAAAAAAGAAGAAAAAAAACCCCAAAAAAAAGTCACTCGTAAAACGGCTGTAGTCTGAATAAATCTAAAATGGTACGTGTGCCTGACAGAAATCTACAGGCTTCAGAGAGAGAGAGAGAATTCCCTCCCACCTGAGGAGAGCATTTATCACATCATCCTGTCTACTTGGAAAAGGGAAGCAGTAAAAGCAAAGCCTTTGAGACCTGGGGATGAAATCCAGCACACAAAACGGGCACCGTTACAGGTGGTTTGTGTACAAGTTGAAAAGGATTCGAGCAATCTTCAGCATTTAATTCGCTACGTAATCGCCCAGCTTAGCCCAGGTAAGGTTTTATTCTAAAAATACGAAAAGATTTCATTTGCTTTTAACAACCGGTGTACGTCATGAATTAAATCGTGATTTGTCTCTCCCATTTTCCATTTTTTTTTTAGCTGAGACCATAGGATAAGATGTCTATTTTTCTGCCTTTTCTATAACACCCAAACCACTTTTGCCCCGCAACAAAAGATTATAGACGTTTTTCTTATTTTGTAAGAAAAATAAAAATAAAAACCACACACGCATCCAGTCGCACTCGCACAGGAAAGCTATGTGATATTGTGGAAATCCTAAACCAAGATGCTAAATGGGTCACATTCAGTGTTTTCAGGCCTATATGGTTTCCCACTGGGCTGCCCCTCAACATAGTCATAGATACTGCATTGCACATAGTGCATAACACTGAACTGGAACTGGCAATGGAGGCTGGACCCAGGGCTTTAGGGCATAGAGTTTGGGAACATAGCTGGATGAGCTAATGAGATCAAATTGACCAGAAAAAGGTGTAAGAAAAATCCTTCGGTTAGGGCCACTGTCAAATTTCCAAACCAACTCCAATGCTTAAGAAAGGCTGTATATCAAACCCCTGAAATGTGTGTCCAAAGAGTCTAAAGGTAGCGCGATGCAGCACTATGCAAATCGGCCAGTGATTTCCAATGCAGCTGATTATATAGGTCCAAAAGCAGAAATATCAGTCAGCACAGATAGAGTAACCACCAAAGCAGCCATGGAGCCTTCTGAAATAAAGGGTGTCGAGTCAGGGGTGCATCCACGCGCTCATTCACGCACTCTCATCGAATGGAAAGAAAAGTCGGGGGAAGAAAAAAAAAAAAAAACGGGGAAAAAAACGAAAAACAAAAACAGCACATCTGACAATAACTAAAAATATTTCTTCCTTAAAAAAATAAAATATTCAGGACTATCAGCCCTTATATAAAACACCAGCAAGCCAAAAAAGAAAAAAGAAAAAAAGTCGTTAGGAATACTGAGGTAACAATACCCTGAGGTAGGTTTCTAGTCTTTCTTAATTTCATTTTATCTAATCTGATCGAGGATAAAGGAGAAAAGACCATGCGTCTGGCCCTCCTCATCAGCATACATCAAAGAGAGCAGGGGAGAGAGCGCAGAGGCCATTTTAACACCACCTGCTGTAGACCTCGGACCTAGAGGCAGGGACGGGAGCAGGACCACGGGCGGTGCAGCTTTCAAGTGATCAGGTGATTTTAAATGACAGACTCTCAGACGATCGGGTTTGGAGTCAGGCTGCGCTGGACCACTGTCGTAAAGAAAGCGGTTATTGAACATGGGCAAAACTGTCCGGTTTGCCGGCGACCGTTTTTTGCAGCTCTGCACTTTTTAGCAGTGCTCCCTGTCTCCTGCCTGTTTCTATGAGGGGCCAGGTTAACTCACATATCATATATATATAATATATATAAAATATGCCATTTGGGCGTGGGCCATGCACCGGCGAGGATCGCAGGCGTACGTCCGGGCTGGAGGAGGGAGTTACATCTCTGAGCTGAGCCGCTGCAATAGAACTGCAGGGTCAGCCTCGGCCCGCCCACTTACTGTACCCTCACTGTGTTTCAACAGTGTTTTGATACATATTCATGAAGATTATATTTACAACCTCATTATTTCTACTTTTTTTTTTTTTTTTCGTCCTCGCCCCCTACAGCTTACTGCGAGGGACTTAAAGAGCAGTGTTAACAGCTACGGCCCCTCCCCTAATGTTCTGAGTCACCTGACTGACTCAGTGTGGTAGGTGCTCTGCTCTCTCTCCCAACCTCTGCCTCACTGCATTTCATTAATAATACCTCTGAATAAACATTTCTATACATATAGCTCTTCTTTTTTTTAAAAAAAAAAACACCATTAAAATGCTTGAGTGACTGGTGATGGCTGAGGTCCTCCAGGTGTGTTCCAATTCACCAGAACTTTTTAGAACCGTCTCTCAAGTTCACAGGTTGTTTGCTATTCAATGTTCATTGCCAAGACCTCAGCAGGAATCCCTGCCAACCCCAGTCACTCGACCTGGCATCTGGTCTCTGTTTCCTAGTTCTCTCTCTCACTCTCTTTTTTCCCCCCCCTAGGTTTTAAAAATCACTCCTAGTTCTAGTTTCATTTTCTCTAAACCTTTTGTACTCTCTCAGGCATTTTTCTTCCTTTTTATTCCCCTCTCAGTTTGATGTTTCTCCCTGTCTACCGCTGGGTCTGTATCGCTCTCTCTCAGTCAGTCCACTGTTGTAGCTGTCTGTCCATCTGTCTGTCCGTCAAGTTTGGGGCCTGGGACCCATTACTTTCTCCTCGGCTCCTGGGTCACTCCCTGCTGGGGTCCCATCTCTGATAGGTTTTGTTGGTGAGAGCCCTGTTGTCCCCCCAAGCCACCTTTTTGCTGCTGCTTAACTTGTGTCAAAATGTCCCTGATCTTCCTCTGGGCCAGCTGGAAGGGGAAAAAAAAATGGAATGTTTCAGGTTCTCACAACACTTTATATAACATAGGGATTGGTTACTGTTTAGTATTGTTTAAAAGGCAAGCAAGTGGAGGTCGATGCAGCGATTTATATTAACAGCAGGGGCGTAACGACCAAGTACACGATTCCATGTTCGTGGCATTTTTTTTCCTGAAACTTTAGTCCCCTGTAATTCAAATAAATGAAAACTAGATAGCAAGGTTTAAAATTGTAAACCAAATGTTCCATTGTAGCTCCACTACATGTACACTGCTCACAAAAAGGAGGGGATACTTCAAAATGTAATATCTCATAATGAAATAGCCACTCATTTTTGTAGGCAGTACATTACATAACCAAAATGCATAGAGAACCGAATTTCAAACGAAAAGGATCTTTAATCAATTGCACTAAACGCTGTAATACATGGAACGCATTCTGCGATGTCAGTCTACATGATGCACATCGGGACATCGGGTCATCGGGTCATGAGAAGTCGTTACACCCCTGAACAAGTTTAACCAAGTAGTTGCAGTCCGGTGTGAAACATACCTGACTCGCATAAAAGTGGCCAATGATTTTGACGATAACCTGGTCCTGTTCATCAGGGGTCTGCTCTCTGGGAACCACTACCTCGGCTGCTGTCAAATTCTGCAGCTCATTCACCTAATGGAATACAAATGAAGGGTTGAAATGGTACTCGGGACTGGGATTTTGTCAAGTGGCGAGACGACAATGGGATTGACGTCTTGAATATGTTACAGTATCCCTTACCGTCTTGCCACCCTTTCCAATGACTCTGCCAGCAGCAGCTGCTGCGACTTTGATGTGCGTCTCCAGCTTCACCTCCTCCTTGGGTCCAAAGAAATTCTCCTCCTTCAGCTTTCCATATATTCTTCCCTGAGCCTAAAACGGAGCATAATGACTTCCAAAAACTGCACCATCAGATGCGCCAACATCTAAAAAAAAATTGCTCTATGCACTTCACTTAGAAAAGGTCTTGAGCCAAGAGAGTCCCGGAAAGGTTCTCGGGAACAATCTTTTCATCATGGTGAAATATAATGGTAGATACAAGCAGCTCTAAAACTACTGTCTGTCTCTCCAGCCTGGCCGGAAGGTACCACCTGGACTTCGTATACGGGTCACTACAGTGCTAAGCTACTCTATTCAACCACTGTGAACCATTTCAAATTGGAAATCTTAATCTAGCGGTTAAGTACTGGACTTTGGACCAAGAGGTCCAGGGTTCAAATCCCACCTCTGCCACAGTTGGGTCCCTGAGCAAGGCCCTTAACCCACAATTGCTTGGATTTAAATGTGTGCTCTGGATAAGAGCGTCTGCTAAATGACAGAAATGTACATTTTAAATTGAGGTTCTGTTACCTGACAGTTTAAAGCAAACAACTATAAATGAACTTGCCGCTTTTTGGGATATACCTGATATACCAATAAACCGCAACGTTTTCGAATGGAGGTGGTGTGACGTCGTGTGTCACATGACACTCCTAAGAGTGTGCATAAACGGTGCGTCTGTGCGTCTCTGTCGAATTTAGTAACCGCTCTAAGTGTGCCATTTTGGGTGCAGCTGCGGTCCAGATGACCTGCTGAAGTTCAAACCGAGCATCTGAACTGGGAAGAACAGTGACTGTGAACGGGACATGGTTATTGGTTCTAGATGTGATGGTGTGAGTATTTCAGTCTGCTGATCCACTGGGATTTTCACACACAGCCAGTTCTAAGGAAGAGAAATTAGTCCGAAAGAGACAATATTCAGTGAGTGGGGAAAATGTTGCCTGGTCTGAGGACGGTAGGGTCAGAATTTGGCGTAAACTGCACAAAAGCATGGCTCCATCGTGCCTTGTATAGTTTAAGGCTGGTGGTATAACGGTTCGGGGGTTACTTTCTTGGGACGCTTTGGGCCGCATAACACTGGTACTAATACTGAGAATCGTTTGGACGCCACAGCCTACCCGAGTAGTGTTGCTGACGATGTCGCAACGCTCAAATCATGAACTGGTTTATTGAACATGACAACAAAGTGGACTGGTGAGTCCATAATTCCTCTAAACAACAAACTGCCAGCTGTTTAACTAAACAGATGGGATTTAACTTTATTTACTGTATGACATTATATTTCCAAAATCCAAACTGACACCATTTTCATACTGATCAGGCCCTATTCAGCCCATTTCAAGCCAGAGACTATTTTGCACAGCATAGATGCGCCATGCATGACTGTACCTTAAACTGGGCTTCAGGTGGACCTGTGACAATAACCATGCGCATCTTTGAATCAGGTGCCTCTGCTGGTGCAATCTGAGGAGGAAGGTGTACAAATATCCTTTAGGGTGCCAGAGATAATTGTTTTAAACGTTAAAAAAAATTTTTTTTGGTACATGTTAGGTAGCTGGTATGCCAGGATGCTAGCGGAACAGTTCCCAGAGCATCACAATCTCAACGTCATTACTTAAGTAAGTGGTTATATCGCTGCATTTTTACATCTGTTTACATTTTTTCCAAGGCTTTTCTTAACAATAAGAACAGGAAAGCAGGCTTTGACATAAAGAGTTTTGAGCAAACAGTTCTTTTTTCCGTGAACCAGCATGAGCAGTAAATTGGTACGGCACTCAATGATCCGATAATTGCCGAAAATCAGATTTTGCAGAGAGCCATACATACAATCGATTAATCAAAAATTGGATTTTTACTTTGCAAACAGCTTTGTTCAATCCCAAGCTGCAGTTGGCTCCAGGGTTGCCAGATCTGCCGGGAGCACACCACCTAGCTACAGTAAATAAGCCCATAAGAGGTGAAATCTCCAAAAATATGTTGACCTGGCAACCTACTACCCTCTGAACAATGGCCAACTTGTCGGTATACGTGTTACTAGTACTCTGGTTACTGGAATAAAGTCCCACACTGGTTATCTGATTACTTAATCCGATTTCTAGATCAGAGTATGCTGTATACATGACCAATTGAATGTTCAAATAACTGCAGAAATCTGATAATTATCGGATTATTAGGTGCATGTACTGTCACTGTGAATATGAAGTTAAATGCATGTTTACACGCCTTAGCCATTGCTCACCTTAATGGACGCCCCAGCAAAGCGGCTCAGCTGCTTTATGTGCTGGCCCTTCTTTCCGATGATCGCTCCAACAGCTTGTGCCGGGATGTACACATGGACTGTCTCCTGTTCGGGAGCCTGCGGACATAAAGGTATCCATCGGTTATACCACACAAACATTAAATCAATGAACACGGCGTTTGGAAAACTCCAGCGGCACTGCTGTATCTGATCCAGTTGTACCAGCGCAAAACGTTAGCGTGACCTCAGTGCTGAGAATGATCCACCGACCCAAATAGTGCCTGATCTGGGTTGGTCCTGACCATTACAGAACAGAGTAAACATGTCGAGAGACAGATGGATTACAGACCGCTTCCATAGGGTAAGTGGAACGAGCACAGAAACAAGGTACCTAATAAAGTGACCGTTAAGTGTATATGCAACAAATATCCATTTAGGAAGCACGAGTCTTTAGTTGTACAGATATTATATATAACCATTGCTTAAGTCTGATATACAAGTACATAAATGATGCCAAAATTGGAACACCATTAATTTTTTTTTAACATGGCCAATCGCATTTTTGCTGCTTGACCCCATGAAGAACTATGGGTTTTGCCCGAAACTGTCCCTTAATCACGACATTCTACATATTGCAGGTAAACTATAGGGAACAGACAGATTTCAGACAGACAGACAGACAGACAGACACACACACACGTGTATATTACCCCGAAAGAGCCATATGGGGGACAAACACCAGAATTTCCAGGGGGAGGAGGAGGCATGGAGGAAGACGGAGGGAAAAGGCCAAGGGCTCCAAGGTTCAGTCCAGGGATGAGGTGTGTCTGTTGCTGGAAAAAGGAAGAAACTACACTTGAGCACAGAAACGGTGGTCTGGCTCACCTAACAGGAGCTGATCTAACAATCGATGGAAGCTACCGGACACAGTTTTCACGGCATAGACTTACATTCATGGCTGCGATGTCGTTATCGTAAGCCTCCCGCACTTTTTTCATGATCTCCTGCTCAGCCAGGCAGCACGCTTCGATGGCACCCTTCACTGTAATCGTCCTCTCTGGGTTATACAGGGTCAAATCCTGCAGTCTGCACAAAAACACCGGCACATGGTGAACATCTCGGGACCTCTTATTGAAAAAGCATTATGTCTAGTTATTTCCAAACACTGGATAAAGGAGGACCAAAAAAAAAAAAAACAGTATGCATATGTGAGGTGATGGCAGTGCATGGGTCTGAAACCGTATTCAAGTTTGCAGTATCAATATCGGTATTAGGTATACAAAACTGGTATTGACCCTGTCCTAATACACACAGACACACACACACATATATATATACATACACGGTCAAATCCGGTTAATGGGACCACATCGGGACGGGATCGTTTTGGTCCTAATAACCGGCTGGTTCGATTAATCGAACATGCCCTA
>JAUZST010011072.1:0-12099 GCA_034779995.1 Parotocinclus haroldoi | reverse complement strand
AAGTGTAATTAGCTTAAGCAGTGTTTATGTGCTTTATAAATAAATATAACGTGTACACAGTTGTGGTAATTAATGATGAAGTTTAAGTTGTAATTATGGGACATGAGTATGAGTGAAGACACTGCACTGTACAGGCAGGATAAATTGCATTTAGACAGGGATTAAGATAAAACATTCGAGCTACTCTAATTTGTGTAATTAGGTATTTACACGCTGTTACATATTGTGCCAGTGTGTGCGTATCTTAGCTTTTGCACTTTTGTAAATAAAATGTTTATTGACCTGTTTAAAATGATCTATCTATACCCAGGCTATACTGTCTTTCTCATTCCAGAAAACAACAGCAGTTTTAAGTCTTATTTAATTTAATCTGTTATTATTAAGTTATTGTAAGGACTTATTTTCTCCGTTATTGAATGCTCTGTTTCTTATAAAAGACATGGAAAATATTTTTTGAAATATCAGTGTGTGTGTGTGTGTATATATATATATATATATATAATAGATATAATAGATAGATGGCTAGATAGAGACACAGAGAAAGAGAGAGAGATTTCCCTCGTGTATCGCGGTGGTTACGTTCCAGGATACACGAAAATACGCGAAGTAGGGACGCTATATTTATTTAAGCATTTTACACTATTTTTAAAAACATATTTATAAATTTTGTGATACAATGTAAAAGTCCCACAAAAACGCGCGAAAAGTGAACGGCGAAGTGGCGAGGGAACCACTGTATAAGATGATTTTATAAAAAAAAAAAAAGTAATAAATGTAGCATGTGATTTATTGAATGATGTACTGAGAGCAAAGGATTTTCCTCGATCATTCGTCACTTTGTTTGTTGTTGCCTTGTTTAGTCACTTCTAGCCCACTTCATTCTGCCACTGGACGTATTAGACGTTATTACACTGGTCAGACCAGCTTTCACACCAGCTCAGGCTGCTTTACCGTGTCACCTCTCTGCCTGTGTGAAGCAGAGCTTACAGAATTGTGAACTATACCGTGAACAAATGAGATGTTGAATTTGTAAGATGACAGTGTGTTAGACCAGCTTTCACACGCCTAAAAGGAGGATGTGGAATCGTGCCAGGCTTTTCTCTGTGCCTCGGTCCTTTTTTTCTTTTTCTTTTTTTTTTTTTGTCGTCAAGTTGTTGTCCAGTGCATTCATGGTTGAATTTGGCTGCCAGTTTGATGGGGAACTTCTCCAGACATCCCCAAATTAAAAACAAAAGTTAGAAAAATGAGCAGTGAAGCAAGTAGTTAAAAGACAGTTTCCCATTTATATTTGTCTTTTAGCAGACACTCATCCATAGCGACTTAGTTTGTACACTTTTTTTTTTTTGTTCAAGCAGTTGTGGATCATGGACTCAACAGTGGCTGCTTGGCAGAGGTTAAATTTAAACCCTGGACTTTCCAGTCCTTACCTTATCCACTAGACCACCACTGTCCTTCTACTCACTTGACACAGAAACACGTGTAAAGCGTACAGATCGAGCATCAGTATGGTATGTTGCTCTTTTACAGAGAACGTTCTAATGAAGTAAACAGAAAAAAGTAGCTTGAGATGTGATGTCTAGAAAAAAAGGGAAGTAAAAGCTGCCTGGTGGCACCGAGGAAATGGGTGAGTTTTGGGATGGGATGGGATTTGAACGGTTGGATTGAAATTTTGTAGAAGTTGTGTGGAAGAGAATCATATAGCCATAATGTGACTGGTTGAGGGGGCTTAACACACACTTTAGCTAGCTGGTCAGTTTCATTCATTCATTACAAGTTGCTCTGGTAACCAAGCTATTTATCTATTTATATAAGTCTTCTCCCGATAGGAAAATCTATTCAAACCAAACTTGTGTGTAGTGTGTGACAGTTGAAATATGTCTCCTGGTAGGGTTTGGGTATATCAGTTATACCGCAAGTTTAACAATTTTGGACCATTCCTGAGTTGCTGGAAACAAAAAAGTAAAACCTATATGCGCCTGCTTGGGACTTTTACATGCCTGAGCAACCAGGAAGGCTGGTGGAAGAGAGGGCCGCTCACAAAATGAGGAAATTCAGAGTAGTGGCGTCTCTTGATTTTAGAAAGCCTGACGCTGAGAAAAAAACATTATCTGTAAAGTAACTCGTTATCACTAACAATTCGGCGCATCTCCCACTGTAACGTTCTAATACTATGGAAAGCCGGAAGATTTTTGCATGCAGCCATGAAACCGCATTAGAGGTTCAAAGTAAAGGTAAAGAGGCACATTAAAGTGTCAAAAAAGTCTAGCATCTGACGCCAAGAAGTCTTGCATTTCTAAGGATGTGATCCTGATTTACGCAAATGAACTGGAGCTGATCAAAACCCTTGAGGTCTTTAATGCCAGGTTCATTTAGGACAAAAGTTAATGTGCAGGTAGTTAATAAATATGACTTGACCCGACTGTATACTGTTACCGTACTATAACCGAACACGTACCGCGAGCGAAGATTTAAATCCGGTTTGCCTTCCCTAAGTACAAGACAAATGGGTGACACTGGCTCGGTGGGTAACAATGTCACCTCAAGTCAGGTCAGATTTGGTTCTCTAGCACTTTTCACAGTGCAGCGTTGCCTCACAATAGTTGATTCTTTTTTTTTTTTGGTCAGTCACAAATCGAGCAAGCCCGGGGTGACGGTGGCAAGGAAAAGTCTGACCAAGACCTTACAGTGAGAACGTCCTGGGTTCAAGGTGGAGTGGTCTGGCTCCTTTCTGTGTGGATTTTGCATATCCTACTCGTCTGCATGGGTTTACTCTGGGTACAACAAAGACTGCTTGTTAGGTTAATTGGTGATTCTAAATTGCCCCTTTTGTGTGTATGAGTGTCTGTTGCCTACGATGGATTGGAGCTCTGTTTAGGGTTGTTCCTGCCTTCCTCCCTATGCAGCCGGCTAGAAACCAGCTCTCCCACGACCCTGCGCAGGATCAAGCGGATAAGAAAGTGAATGAATAAGAAAGCCTTTTCAGACCTTTAATAAATGCATTTCTAAGTTCTGTACCTCTCTCTCTCTCTCTCTCTCTCTCTCTCTCTCTCTCTCTCTCAGCCCTACAGATGGATCGCACTTGCAAACTTGTTGACTTGGAACGCTCACGTTTGACATTTGTCATCTTGGCATTTATATATTTTGCACTTTTCACAAACGTGTCAGCTGTTGCCCAGGCAACAAATGCCATGAACCTTCTGTGCATTTCAAAACCTTCATTAACCCATTGAGGACCACGGGACACACTTGTCCCATACTTCTAAATGGACGCCCAACGCGCCCAAAGCAGCCTACGCTCCTGAAAGGGTTAACGAAGAAACCCTTTAGGCATTGCTTTCCTGCAACACTTCACTTTAACCCTTTCAGCACCATAGATTGTTTCAGTCGCATTTGGCATCCATTTAAAAGTATGGGACAAGTGTGTCCCTTGGTCCTCAAAGGCTACGTGGCTAAAATGACTTCTAGTGGTTACCGCCGTGGGGCATAACTGGCCGGGAGTGGAAAGATAAGTAAACATTGAAAAGATGAGTAATGCAAGTAATGCAAGGTAATGCTGAGGATTAAAGTCTGGATAACGGATAAGCCAGTTGTGATGAGGAAGCACTTAAATTTCACTTCAGGTGTGTGGCTCATCTGAGACGCTGAAGGAATCCTGTCTTATTAAGGTGCTAGGCACATTTGTTCTGCCATCTTACAATGCTGTTACACCACCCTTGGGAGAGACGTAGTGGAGCTATAAAATATTCACACGCCTTAAAGGGGAAAGCGCCCATGCTCTTTTTTTCCCTCTTTTTCCCCCCCCTCACTCTGTGAATGTGCAGTGGTTTCTGTGAGATGCGACAGTGCTGACAGATATGAAACTCGCCACAGTCACGACAGCGGTTAGAAGGCCGTCTCTGGTGCCCGCTAGGCTATAACCATCTGCAGCAACGAAGCTGGGCCACTTCAGTGCAGCGTGTGTAAGCATGTGCTGCAGGCAGTCTCGAAACCTTAATGCCTGCTTGAGTTAAAGTGGTACATTATGTCCCGCGAAACACAACGTTGACCGAAAATGGACGTTTGGCTAGCGGACATTACCATAGTCACACACTTTTAAGGTTTTTAACAGGAAAACTAGAACACTTAAGGCCCTGTGTAGGGGAAAGCTGGAACATTTAAGAGGATGGTATGATTGCCCTGATACTTTGACTTTAAACAAAATGCATTGATAAAACGTATACTGCTCACAAACATTTTACCACAAAATCAAATATCCCCTGAAGAAATATCCCCATGTTTTGGTAAGCAGTTTATTACGAACTCCAACTATCAGCCAGACAAGGTTATTTTGTTCTAGGTTCGAGTGACTGTGGCAAACATGGGTAGTACTACTTCCAACAGGACAGACACACAAACATACAATTTACAGCTTATTGTGATTAAGTAGCGGAAAGTCATCCACAGAAACACGAGTAACTTCTACAAAGTCTGACACACTGTCCACACCAGTCCACCATCCAGCCAGCACGATGCAAAAGGCCACCATTAGGATTAAATATACACTGTTTTTATCAATGGTATAGTGACTGGAATGAACGAGTATTCTTTTCTAGAATACAGTTGTATGCAGACTGAAAAACAGAAAAACAGGTGAAAGATGGAACTGAGCCCTTAATTTGACTTGATTTTTTAAGAGCCCTCTCGTAGGGGAACCTTTTTTTTTTTTTTCTTTTTTTTTGGCTAATTAATTTAAATGAAGCTTTTAATTTGAGCTCGTTTAATACACCGCTCACAAAAATTAGGGCGGAATTCAAAAGGAATATGAAGCGACAAAAAGAAAAGTATTTGATTTGATTAAACAAGATGATTGGAAAAGCAAATGAAAAGTCAGTTGTTTGGCTATGCAAATGAGATGTAAACTCAATTATGGTGATTGAGTAGCAAGTTATATATTCACGGGGAGGATCAGAAGCATGTTAAACGGAACAAGAGTGCAAGAGTACTGTCAAAACATGGACAGGATAAAATTGTTCAGCAGTTCTTGTGGAATCCTCTGTATTCAATTAAAAATATTTCCTCATTTTTGTGAGCAATGTAGCAAGTTAAATTGGCTTCATGCATTTGTTTCTTAGAGTAAATGTTTGCCACGTCTAACTTTTTTTTTTTTTTTTTTTATCTTTCTCTACTCTCGGATAAAATCTATCTAAATTTAACCAGCGCTAATCTGCCTTTCTGTCTTCTCTCCTTCATCCGTCGTTGCATTTCTTAAGGTTCTAAAGCAGCGGTGGCAGTAATACGTGTACAGAAATAGGTCACGGAAACACTGATTTGGTGCGAACACCCTTTAGAGCTGAGAATAGCAGCATCTGGCAACTTGACTGGGAATACCTGACTCCACAGACAGAAGCAGCTTACCCAGGAATGGTCTTTTTGGAAGTAGAATAAGGATGAAACGGGTGAGATACGCTAAAGACCGAAATGAAAATAACAAATTCCAAGTTAAAGCAATCTAATGGTGGCCTAAGACTTTTGCACGGCACTGCAAATGGTGGGTCACATCTCGAACTCTGCTGACTAACGCCAACAGCTTTTATCCCTTTAAGAATCACACTTTCATTACATTCAGTCTTTATGAGGTGGGAACTGAAGCGAATCACAGTTCCAGCGTGGTGCAGATGATGAACACCCCCTCATCAAAGCTTACTAAGCGGTACAGCTGTTACAGGCGTTTGAGCGCTCGCTGCGAGAGGTCCTTGTTAAGAGCCTTGGCGGTACGGGGCAGTCGACTGCTGGGCGGAGCACTCTTTCCCCGGCGAGAAGATCTGAGGCACAGCAGTGGGGAATGCGCTCACATACATTTGATCACCAGGAGCCGTGCTAATGCGGTACAACATCTGCAACCTTCCATATTAAAGTAGCCTAGACCAGGATTGAAGGTGGCGTCCGGTTGAGGGTTTGGGAAGGTTGGTTTGATAAAGACATCATCACCATCTGCCCTAGTGTTTTGGGTCAAGTCTGCGATACAGTAGTGCTGGAAAGTTTGTAAAACCTGCAGAATTTTCTAGAATTTAGCACAAAATGTGGCCACAACTTTGAGATTTAACAAAACTAAATATCGTAATTCATTTATAGAGGCAAAAAAGGATCCACTATTGTGTATCTGTCAGTAACAAAAGTATGTGACCATCTGAGTAACAGTTAAGTTAAACGAGATTTTTTTTTTTTTGTCAATGGGAATTCATTCAGGTACGAGTGGACACCTTGCTGTAGTTACACAACTGGTATCGAAGTCTCATTTAGGTAACGCGTTTGCTGTGCACAAAGAACAGAGATTTCGGAGCACTTTGAGGTTTTTTTTTGTTCAGTTGCACAGTGATTTTGGATCACATTCATGCCTGAAGAAACATGAGCTGATATTTTTGCAGATTGCCCGACCCTAGTACTGAGTAACCGCCAAGTATGTTCAAATGGAACCTATAGAACCTATTTTTGTCTTTCAGATTTGAATGCTGCATCTAAATTTCATGTCTTTTCTGCTTGCATTCTGTTAAAAGGACTGAGAAATAATGATTTATGGACATTACACTCTAAAACAATTGTGTATCTAATCTAATGGTCAAAGATGTTTGAACAGGATTCTACTGTATATAACGCCAGATGATGGAAGTGGACTTGGGACTTGTGGTAAAATTATAAAATGTGGAAACGTATACATGGTGAATCAAAAGTGACAGGACATTGTGCATGGATTTAAAAAAAAAAAAAAAATTTATTTTATTTTTTTTAAATTGGCTGTCAAAACCATTGCTGAGGTTACTTTGTCAGCAGCGGTCTTTGGATGACCACTATGTGACTTTCGTCCACAATCGCGGTTTCTTGAAATTTGGCTATGAGGGACGTTACGGTGCTGATTGGTCATGTTTTTGGGTGTCAATGTTGATGAAGGCTACAGCTACGATACGGCAGCGGTGTTCCCCGGACATCAGAATAATCATTTCCATCTTCACTTACTTGTGACGAACAAAAGGACTTTTTGAAAATCTGTATTTACAGCTGTTGAACCGCAAGAGAGATTGCATATCTGATTGTAGCAATCAATTTCTGAGATTCTCTTCTTCTTTGATATGCTACATGACCAACTTCCCATTGGGAAAAAAACTTCCTTGATCCAATATGGCCGCTTTCAAGATGGCTCCTGTGTTCTGGACATGGCCGAAAAGGCTTTCACTTTCCCTTTTGTGTTTGAAATAAGTGTCCTCTGACACTTTGATTCATTCAGTATAATAGGTATACTGAGTGGCAAAAGTCTGCGACCGTTAAAGTCCTTTTATTTTGCAGTTTTCTTGTCATTACAAACATAACGAAATAGACCCTAGGGTTTTGCTACAACTAAATGAAGAAAAGAAAGAAGAAAAGCCAAAGAAGAGCTAGAAATGCTGACTGTCACGCACGGGCTTCCAATCACCTGACTTATGGGGTACTTAAAGCCAAGCATTTATGTCAGTGTTGACATAATAATGTAATGTGTAATCCGAATAATGTGGAAATGTATCTTTCATGAATTAAAGTTTCCGTAAAATTTTTTTGCTTATTAAATTAATTCAAAATGCAGAATAGAATAATTTTCAAATCCATGATTTGGGACTTGTTGAGAGTAAAAATGAGCAGAAAGTTGGTTTGGCAGTCTGTAGCTTCATTCTGAAGGACATTGTGCCACATGACTAGGTTGCAAAAAGCATGTGATTAGACTTTGGGACAGACAACGCTTTGGGAACAGTTTTTCTAATGGCATATTGCCCCCGTCCATGCAATAAAGTCTTTCCTCATATAGCACCTTATCGACTGAGATAAGACTTTTTATTAGCATAATAAGTAGAAGGTGGAACAGTCATTCCAGGAATAAAACCATGAGTTTGCATTTATATTTAGTCATTAAGCAGATTTTCTTATCCAGAGTGACTTACAACGGATAGAATTCCAGTCTAAGCGACTTAGGGTTAATGGTCTTCCTTAAGCATCCAGTAGTGGTGGCTTGGCAGTCACGAGACCGGAACCTTAGACCTTTTGGTCAATAGTTCAGAACCGTATCTGCTGCCTCACCACATTTCCACAACCATTGAGCATATGAGTTGTATTTTTCCATGTTCAATCCATCTTTCCTGGTTAGGGTCATGGGGGTGCTGGGGGAACACAGGGTGAGGACATAGATGTGCCCTGGATCTAACACTGATGCCCCACAGTGCTTGCTTGGGTTTGCTTTTTCATCGCTGAGTGATGATCCCCTCACACACCTACCCTCATTCTGACACAACCCACCACGGAACTGTTGCCCAACCCTTGATCTGTGCAGTGGTGCCCTAGTGTCTGAAGGTATACTCGCACAATGCATGTTATACCATTTCAGAGCATGCTGGACTTTGGGCTAAATGATGTCATTTGCATGCTTGCGATTCCGTCATGTCGGATGTATTTATATATGTATATATTTCAAAAGAACAACCACATGCACATATTGATTAGTGGAATGAAGAGTAGAAATGATTGGTAATATATATTATAATTATTGTTGGGGCAGCACGGTGGCTCGGTGGGTAGCACCGCTGCCTCACAGCAAGAAGGTCTGGGTTCAATCCCAGGGTGGAGCAGGTCTGGGTCCTTTCTGTGTGGAGTCTGCATGTCCTCCCCGTGTCTGCGTGGGTTTACTCCAGGTACTCCGGTTTTATTCCGGTGGCTCTAGAAGCGTCCCTTAGTGTGCACTACGATGGACTTGTGCCTCGTCTAGGGTTGCTCCTGTCCTTGTGCCTGGAGGTGGGCACCGGCTTGCCCATGACCCCATATGGATTAAGCAAAAAATAATGGATGGATAATTATTTTTATTTAAAAAAAAAACAAACACATTATTGCTGGGGACATTTCATCCCTTTTATACCGTGAGGGGGACACATCCATCACAAACAAGCAAACAAACACTTAAGGCTTACTTCCTTACGTATCTGTGACGTCACAGAAGCGGCGAAAGCCACCTAATTTCTTCTGAAGACAAACACGTAGAAGCGAGATACAACAAACACAAAATGCAAGCAAGCAAACGAGCACTGCAAGAGCAAATCAGAGTTCAGTCTACCGTTATTCAGCGCACGAATTTCCCGGCTATTAATAGCGTCCAGAGAGCTCAGGCAGAGCGGCACGGTTTGGGTACAGCCTAATACTGTAATTCCTTAATTGAGAGTTCACACAGTGTTATCAGTCTATTTAAAAGCCAATAAACGAAACCAAAGCCAGGCAGAGCGCTGCGATGGTCATCAGGCCCACAAGCATGAGCAAACTCCATTAAGCTGTATCAGCTGATTTTTAAAAAAAATTATTATTATTTTTGAATAATGAGGTGGCAGACGTGAGAAGTGCATAGTTCACATGCAGTGAAGTGCTCCCTCGCTGCTTTTCTGTTTCCCTCTGTGTTGCTGTCTATCCCTTCGTCCTTCTGTACCGGATTCATGCCCCAATCTCATTGCTTACCTCCCTCCCTCCCTCCCTCCCTCCCTCCTATGTACGCTGTGTTTCACATGGCCTCTGCATGTGACATGGAGTGGTGCCAGAACACCCCGGATGCCCGCTGGCTTTGGAGTTCCAAGCCTTGTTAAATTTTACACTAAACAAAAGGCAGTGGGGGGGGAGAAAAGAGACGGGAAAGCACATTGAGAAGAGCTAACCTCTAAAAGCCAACATGTCGTAACATCAGCCTTATTCATGGTCTTCTTCTGAGCCATTGCGTTGTCTGCTTTGGCATCTCGCTCTTCCTCTGGCTTTTTACCGCTCTGTGAATGAAAATTGTTTCACCGTACAACGCACAATTGTTCGAGCGTTAAGCCTTTTCATCTGCATGTTTGATGGCTGAGCGCCAAATCCTGAACACACACTTCTATCTGCCACGTCCTCCTACGGACAGTTTGTTGGGACTCGAGATCCAAGTTTGCTTTCTACGGGGTTCTGTACTTGGGCCTGAACTAGGGCTCGACATTTTCATGGAAAATCATTCGAAAACGTCATTCAAAACCGTTGACCACCGTAACGTTGTCCCTGTCCCTGTAAAAAAATAAAAAATATTTACTGTGGAAGCCCTGATGTCTTCATGTTCTGTCCCCTAATGCATCCAGCAATGGATCAGTTTATACCGGTCAGTATGCAATCTTAAAAAAAATATCCCCAGTTTAATAGTTGAACTGTACAGACCTTGCCAGTGGAATGAAATCAAACATCCACACAAACAAACGAGCAATAACCCCTAAATATAACAGTTCATTGTTCACAATCGAGGTAAAACATGAAATGAATAATACCCGGCACTAGCCTGAACCAGCATGAACCGGCCCGGATTGAAATGTTAAGAAATGGTTTATCTCTTCTAATACTTATTTAAGAATGACTAATGGATTGGGTCAGCAGTTCTGCAGCCCCTTGTACTACCCTTGCCTTGGATGATGACACAAGAGGTCAGTCCTCAGGTGAAGATCTACGTTCCCGTCCAAACGCATGGTCATTTTCAGTGTTTACGAGCAGTATAATTGAGGCTGTGGATCATTCTAAGCATTCGTGCTCCACTGGTGCGTTTGTGTTGTATTGAGTAGATCAGACCCAGCGGTGCTGCTGGAGCTTTTGAAGCATTTATGTTCACACACTGTGTACTGTATTAGACACATCTACCATGTTGCTCCACCTACAGGATGCTGGTGGCTGGACATTTTTTCACTAGTGTACTGATTTCAGTCCAGCACTGACACGGAGGCGTTTTAAAAACTCTGATCCACTCATACCAGCACAACACACATTAGCAACCAACCAAATAGTACCTAGTCTGCGGTGGTCCCTTTTGGGGTCCTGTTCATTAGTTAACAGAGTTAAGGGGACTAACTGCGTGCCTGTCTGCGTGCCTGTCTGCGTGCCTGTCTGCGTGCGGGTGTGTGTTCATTATATGCATTATATGCTGCTTGAGAGTCAAACCATGCGCTGTTCTAGGTCAACTTTTCAGCTGAAGTAGGCAGAGTGTGTGGCACGGCAGAGTGTGTGGCACGGCAGAGTGTATAGTACAGCAGAGTGTATAGTACAGCATGCACATAAGACAGTATCACAGACTTTGACTCTCAGGACATGTCGTATTATGCACCCGTCATAAGATGGATGTGTTACTCCTGGGCCAGAGCGAGCATGGATTGGCTTCCTTTCTGTGGTCATACCTGATATTCTTCTGCCCACCTGTGAGAACAAGTTCATTCAGCAGCTTATTTCTCTGTTTCAGCCCAGAAATAAATTGCAAGAAAAACGAGTGGGTATAAGTTAGGCGAGTGAATAATGATCAGCAGATGATCTTTGCTTAATGCAGCCTTGTCATGGACTAGTTAAAAAAAATTTCCGCCATAAATTTTTAATCGGATTGAGAGCCGGACTGTTTGCTGGCCATGGCATCGAGTGGAAATGTCTTTCCTGATGGAAAAAAAACCTTTAACGCACTTTGCTCTGTGGCGAGATGCAGCATCATCCTGAAAAATAACTACACCAAACCTGTTCTTTGTCAAGTGTTCGAAATGTACAGCGGTGCCCTGACTGTTGAGGTAATCCTTGCCATCTCATGTAGTACTTTTCCTTGCACACAACCCCATAATCATAAAGGAGTGGGAAATCCGATCGTCTTTATACATTTAGTTGCATTAGAATGGCACCTGGGCAGCACGGTGGCACGGCCACCTCACAGCAAGAAGGTTCTGGGTTCAGTCCCAAGAACGGCCTGGAGCGGCCTGGATTCTTTCTGTGTGGATTCTGCATGTTTTCCCAGTGTCTGTGTGGGTTTACTCCAGATATTCTGGTTTCCTCCCACATTCGTGGACGTGGGCGTGGGCTAGGACCTGAGTGTGTGAGTGTGAGTATGTGAGTATGTATGTGAGTGTGAGTATGTATGTGAGTGTGAGTGTGTATGTATATATAAATATATGTGTATGTATATATGTGTATGTATATATATATATGTGTACGTATATATATGTGTATGTGTATATATGTATGTATGTGTATGTATATATATATATATATGTGTGTGTGTATGTATGTGTGTATGTGTGTGTGTGTGTA
>JAUZST010011071.1:0-12100 GCA_034779995.1 Parotocinclus haroldoi | reverse complement strand
CTCTCTCTCTCTCTCTCTCTCTCTCTCTCTCTCTCTCTCTCTCTCTCTCTCTCTCTCTCTCTCTCTCTCTCTCGTGCTTGTGTGTTCTTACAGCATATACTTTTATGTCAACCCACGACTGGCTTGGCAAACCTGCACCCGTTCATCGTCACCTGATTATTAATCTCGCACACCTGTTCTTCATCTCCTATTTAATTACATCCGGTTCACATCCTCTCCACAAAGTATCTTGGCTTGTTCCTAGTACTAAGCGTTCTTCATTCTCGGTTATTGCTGCACCTACTTCGTTTTCGACTCGTTTTCTCTTTTTCTCAACTCCGATTTTTACTTTAGTGCCCTAACAGCAAATTCTCTTAGCTCATGTCTAAATAATCTTGTTTATAAGAATATATATGCTAATTGGTAATTAGGAAAACCCAGTCATTTCCTTGCAGTTGTTTTTACAATAAGATGCTTTCCTGTAAGTATGTAAGCATGCCTATTATGGTTTCCCTGCTTGGTAGGAATGGCTATTCCAGACTGACAGGTACTTGAATTGAAGACTTGAATATGTCATACTATGTTGCACTTAGTATCTTAAAAGAAGACATCAAACTAGATTAACCAGGACAGAACAACAATGCACAGCTGCACAAGTGGATATGCTTGTTAACATAAAAATAAAGCACCCAGATAGAGATGTTGAATTGCTGCAAAACTCTGCATTCAGCTATGCCCAAGGCAGATATGTAAATGATTACAGGTGTGGTCTCATTGGACACTGGGTCTTGACACAAGAGGTCATGAAAGTGCTTTCCCTCCTGCTCTTTGAAAAGGCTCTCAGAGGCTACTTTTGGGTAGGCTACCCCTTGTTGAGAGATTGTTGACTGCCAGGCATGACTGACACACTCAAATGTTGCTCCTTTGAGAGGGGGTATATCACTGGACTGAGAGATGCAAGTTGATTGTTTTGACTAGTTGCCTAACCTGTAGGTCATTCTGACTTGGCTGTTAGGGGGTGTTTGGAGCAGTAGCTCCATGAGGGCTCACCCCACCGAGCGAACAGGCTCTGGACATCTTGAACAGACCATCAGTAGAGAGGATAGTTGGAACCACTGAGAAACACAAGCGAATCACACAGTTTTGTTGTTCATCATATAGACACAGAAGACACCTTGACTGCTCACCCCTGTCTCTGCCCAGAATATTTCTAGGTCCTTAGCAGAAGGTAGCAGAAGGTATTTGCTAATTACGTTGTACTAGTCTACAAGTGTTACAAGTGTGCAGGTCCACGTACAACATCTGTGAACCTGTTTGCCTTCATGCCTAACCATATCTCATTTTATATCCCTTTGTTACATATTGTAATCGCTTATAATCTTTTTTACAAATATCATCTTTACATTCATATATAACATTTCATTTGATTCCAAACACTGCTTTTTGGGGAGATTGTTGGAAGAAGAAACCCATACTTGCATAAACAGGACCTGCTAAACTTCCGACAGTGAATAACCAGAACGTTTTATCAACTTTGGTTTGCATTGAACGTAAGTGTTCTTATGTGTACATTCACACGTATTGTCCAGTGACTCTGTCTTCTGTGCATCTTGCCACTGGAGATGCTGTGTGTGTTGGCTTTCTATTTTAAGCATTCGTAAAAGTATGCTTTCCCACTCAACCCCCATGCCTCTCTCTTTCTGTCTCTTTCTCTCTCCGTGCTTCTGAGTAGTCTGAGTTATGTAATGGTTTTGGTGGGTTGGTGCTGAAAGAAGTGCCTCCCACGAGCGTGTGTGTGCTGAAAGCTCATACTTGCGTAGCATTGTGCAGTGTATCAGTGACTAGGTGCTGTCGTGCCTATTTTAACTTAGAAATGATGTAATGAGGTTACACCTCTTCCTAGGCTGCTATACCACACACTGCCCTCTGCTCACCTTTCATCTCTACTCCTCTTCATTCAGACCTCTCTGCCTCCTCATCTTCAACTTTCACATAACTAAAGCCGTTCTGTTGCTTTTCTGTGGTTCTATATTTATATGCTAAACTGTACCCAAAGTATTTTTTTTTATCCTAATACATATTTAATAAAGGATCTCCCTGACACTGGACCCCTCATTCAATATGAATGTGTCAATATCCATCCAGCTCACATGACAAATAATCTTACAGTGAGTCTGGACATAAATCGTTTTAACCACAACACATCACCAACCACATTTATGCAGAGATTTCT
The DNA here is from genome assembly GCA_034779995.1 of Parotocinclus haroldoi. Taxonomy (NCBI): domain Eukaryota; kingdom Metazoa; phylum Chordata; class Actinopteri; order Siluriformes; family Loricariidae; genus Parotocinclus; species Parotocinclus haroldoi. The sequence continues at coordinate 9,888 of JAUZST010011071.1, read as the reverse complement.
TTTGCATTTTTTATTCTGACCAGAGATGCTTCGTCTCTTATCATTGCCAGGCTTCAGTGCTGCAATGTTTTCCTTGCTGCTCTGCCTTCATTTTCCATTGCTCCCTACAGAGCATTCAAACTGCTTTAGCCCATCTGGTAACTGCTTTACTGAGGTCAATCCACTCTCTTCCTCCTTCAACCAGAACCAGCTTGAAACCTCTTGTACAAGCTTTTCAGACCTCATCTTATTTACAGTTTTGAATTCGTGAACAAGACACCTGCACATCTTTATACTTCAGGACTAACATCAATCATTGGTTATATGGCCAGACCTGGATGTTTCAGTGTTTTGGCTACTCATTGGTGAAGTGAGATTCCTTCACCAGTCAGAACTAACTACTGTCTATCCTTCTTCCGCAAAAGTCTCAAGACTGCTCTTCAAACCTATAATAATGTCTCTTTTATCCAAGTCAAGTCAAATTTTTACTATCTCAGAAAAGTGAGTACATCCCTAACATTTTTGTAACTATTTTATTATATATTCTTATGGGACAACACCGAAGATATGACACTTTGGTACAATGTAAAGTAGTCAGTCTACAGTTGGTATAACATTATAAATTTGCTAAGTATTTACCTTAGGGTAAGTATACCCCTAAGGAAAAATGGCCACTTTGTGCCTTATTAGCCATTTTCCTTCCCTGGTATTATGTGACTCGTTAGTGTTACAAGGTCTCAGGTGTTAATGGAGAGCAGGTGTGTTAAATTCAGTGTTGGCGCTCTCACATTCTCTCATACTGGTCACTGGAATTTCAGCATGGCACCTCATGGCAAATAACTCTCTGAGGATCTAAATGCTCCACATAAAGATAACACAGGCTATAAGAAGATTGACAACTTCCTGAAAGTGAGCTGTAGCATGGTGGCCAAGACCATACAATGGTTTAACAGGACAGGTTGTACTCAGAACAGGCCTCACCATGGTCGACCAAAGAAGTTTAATGCACATGCTCAGTGTCATATCTAGAGTTTGGCTTTTTAGAAAAGACATAGGAGTGCTGCCTGCATTTCTGCAGAGGTTAAAGGGGTGGGGGGTCAGCCTGTCAGTGCTCAGACCATAAGCTGCACACTGTATCAAATTGGTCTGCATGGCTGTCGTCACTAAAGGAAGTCTCTTCTAAAGATGATGCACAAGAAATCCTTCAAACAGTTTGCTGAAGACAAGCAGACCAAAGACTAGAATGGATTACTGGAATTATGTGGTCTACTGAGACCAAGATAAACTTATTTGTTTCAGATCAAGCGTGTGGCGGCAACCAGGTGAGGAGTACAAAGACAAGTGTGTCTTGCATACAGTCAAGCACGGTGGTGAGAGTGTCATGGTTTGGGGCTGCATGAGTGCTGCTGGCTGTGGGGGGCTACAGTTCATTGTTTGAAAGCGTACAGAGGAGCTGGTGACCAAATGGTTCCTTATTCGCATTACATGCCGAATACAGTCAATTCTGGTTAGTCGGACCACAGCATGTGATCGTTTTGGTCCTAATAACGGGCTGGTCCGATTACACGAACATGCCCTATGGTACAAGATGGGACGTGCTGTAATTTATGTAACATATTAAATGTTTATTAAAGCTTTATTGTGCGATTTACATGTATAGCGTACGTACAAACAAGAACTACGGTTGCTTACGAACTTTATTCATTGAAAAATAAATTTGCAACCTAGTTTTTGAAACGATCTACAACACAATGTATAGATACTCAGCATGCGAAGTTCTTACTAAATTCCTGTAAACGTTTGAAGAACTTATCCAGTGTGATTTGACGCGCTTTTGCTGTGGCCAAGTGGCGACTTGTGGCTTCTTTTTTGTAGTAAATGGAAATGTTAGGCAAAGACCTGTAGGTGGCAGTAGAGGACGGGGGAGAAACTCAGGAGTTTTCGCGTAATAATGCCAGAGATGAAGAGTTTATTCACGGATATTACATGCTGTACACGTTCTTTTGATCTGATTAAGTGGAATTTTGGTCCAAATAAGTGGAATAAAATTACAGGTATATAATAGGATTTGTTTTGGTACTTTAGGATTTGGTCCGAATAAGCGGCTGGTCCCATTAACCGGAATCCACTGTATTTCTTTTTTTATTTTGCCATCTAATTCCTGAATGGTTTGTGGTGAGAATTTGGGACATTTGTCAAAATAGTATATTTCAGCTCTCAACCATGGGTCCAAACATTCCACAGGGTGCGCAATGCTTTGTCTGCTCTAAAGTGCTCTGAGGTGGTAAAAATTTGCAGATATTAAATGAAATTTAGATTACACAGTCAATGGAAAAAAAATCTGTATATATAAAATTATTTTAAAAGATATTTAATAGGCTTATGTTTGATTTGAGCTACATGGGCAGCTGTCTCTAGAAGAGATAGCTAAGCCAAAATGAAAAAAACAAAAACAAACAAAAGAAAACGTGGTAGTGGGGAAGCTATAATTCATGTACATTTTTCTAAATGAAAAATTGAATGAATCACTTTATTCTTTTGGTCTGTGTGTGTGTGCGGGCTGGAGAGCACAGTGATTACTCTCAGATACTCGTAGTAGCGACTCCAAGGAAACAAGGAAACCACCCTTGACTCTAGCAGTATTTGTTGTAATGCCATCATCCTATAATATGGGAACACACACCATAGAGTGCTGTAACATTGCCTTATATTAGGTTTTATAAGGTGCAATGTGACCATAGAACCTGATAATTTACAGAACAGATAGTAAAGGTTTACACAAAAGTTGATCTTAATTTAGCCATAGCTCAAAGGTCCAGGATGTGATCTTTACACCAAGCAGTGCACCTCTGTACATTTGATATTGGATAGAACTGGATAGCAGCACAGAGCACAGAGCTTTTGTTGAGACTGGGTCATGGAGGTGTTACTCAGTTCTGTGGTTTCTGGGGATATTTAGCCGTTGTCTAGTTTCTGCCTGTCTCTGTCTATGAGCAATGGTTTTGGCACTTTTAGTTGACACCTTGAGCACAGAAAATGAAGGATTAACATGGATTTAGACTGCTTTGGACTGAATGAAATTGAAATGAGTAGACATGGCTTGGTATGTGACTCTATGTTTCACAATATTCAGTCTGTAAAATTTCTTTATTGTGAGCATTTCAGTATATCTAAGAAGCTAGGAAGCAACGATTAAAGTACTGGAATATTGACCAGAAGGTCTACGGTTCAAAGCCCACCTATCCCACTGTTGAGTCAAAACTCTCCTGTTCACTGTTGGGCCCTTGTGCAACAGGCCTTGACCCAAAATTGCTTGGATTGGAAGACAGCTGTAAGCCGCCCTTGATATAAGTGTTTGATAATTGCATATCTGTATCAGATGTTTGAGAAACCAAGACGGAATTTGAGCATATAATTATGATAAAGAAATAATATGATGGTACTTGTGTGGATATTCTAATCTGCCACCACAGGTATTCAGTGGTGTCTTTTGACAGGGTTGGGCATCACACCTTTTTCACATTTTACAGAAAAATTACAGCAACATAGTGAAGAGTTCTTGCTGAGCCTGAGTCATAGAGGTACTAATCAGTTATGTAGTTGGAGGCTGTATTCCTGGGGCATTTGTCCATCTCTGTCTATGAGCAATGACTGAGTATGAACAATGGTCTCTTAATTCCACAATGCTTTGAGAGGAGGCACAGATAAATACTAGTCACTGATTATTGAATACAATATTGTGCTAATACAAGTAGTCTCCAATTTACAATAGGTATGCGTTCCCACAAATCCATTGTAAAGTTAATTACACTGCTCACAAAAATTTGGGGAAATTTCAAAATGAATATGAAGGGGATCCCACAAGAACTGCTGGACAGTCTGATCCTGCCCATGCCCCATCACTGTCAATGTGTTTTGGCAGTCTTGGGTGACCATAGACTCTACTGAACAGTCAATGTGGGGTATTCTCGTCTTGTTTGACATGCTTCTGTTCACCCCTATGAATATATAACTTACTACTCTATCACCATAATAGAGTTTGCATCTCACTTGGATAATCACACAATTTTTTTTGACTTTTCATTTGCTTTTATGGTATTCTTGGTTAATAAAATAAAATCAAATGCTTCTTTTTTAAATCACTAATCACTCATGCCACATGACTCCCTAAATCCTGCACTGCAGTGATCCAAATCCAGCAGAGAGTATCACAATGGACAGTCTAGCTTAAACATGCTTAATACACTTACAAACATTAAACTACAGTTGGGCAAAATCATTATCATAAAGCGTAATTTGTAAGAAATTATTGAATATTTCACATCATTTATTGAAGAATATATTGAAAGTGAAAAACAAAATTATTATTTTGGGACTTCCTCACTTCCGACTTCCTCATCAGAATGCCGGAGAGTATTGCACTGCATATCGCTTGCTCAGGAAATACAAAATGTAACATTCAGAGTACAGTTTCTGTGAAAGTGTATTTATGGTTATTATTGGATTCCTATCGTAAAGCCAATGTAAAAGGGGGACTGCCAGTACAGAAAGATTTGAAATGTTATCTTATAATCGTGAAATAAGAGTACAGTCTCCTAGGTTCTAACCAGTTCTGTTCCCAAAGTCATTTTTACACATGAAAATGCTTTTAAAAGCAAAAAAAAAAGAAATCTTACCTTGAGAGAGGTTGAGTTACTGATTGCAGGTGGAGGTGGAGGTGATGGAGGTGCTTGTGTGCTTAAAACAGACATCCTGGGTTTACGATATATATACGCAATATTTAAACGAAAAAGAGATATGAACTGTACACAGTAACACAACCAGTTGTTGATAAAACCTGCATAACTGGCACCAGTTAAACAAGAACGTTCTGCTCTGCACTGCCAAGTTGCATGCAGCAGTTTTATAATTTGCACTTTCAATGTTTTATTTATTTCACACACAAGTTTGCATGTTTGCTAGTTCGTTTAAAGATATAGGGGACAGTGCGGTGTAATACTGAAGCATTGAACATTGAAGGGCAATGCAGTGTTTGCTGCATGTTATTAAACCACTTTGAAAACCCTTGAAGCTACTTTAAGGATGAGGAACACTAAAACATTTATTCAGGATTACGGTTTGCTCTCAGCTCCTTCATCCCTTAAAGTGACTGAACTTACACCAGCTATGCATGGAATGTTCTTCAAAACCTTCCAGGTCTCCTAGTGCCAGGTTATTAAGGCATTGCACTCTAGTAACTGTAGGAGATCGAATGGAGCTTTTCTGACTTGCCACAACCTTTTAGACTGTTTGGTTTTCTGTTTTCTGTATGTTTAATTACAGAAAGGCATTCACTGATGTAATTTACATGATTCAACTTGTTCTGACAGGTACATGCTCAGTGCCATGGCCTGACACTCCTCATTCATACGATTGCAATATGCCAGTATTATACCACAGAATTTATTAACAATGTTACGTGAGTGTCGGCAGTATCATAACACCACGTAGTAGCCAGACCGAACGTTAGTCCAATCAGCGATTACGTGGGTATTTAAAAAAGGAATTTTCTAGCACCTTTTTTTTGTCAAAGTGACCAATACAAAAAAAAATAAAAATTCAGTAAGCCAGTGGCAATTCTCTGACTCTCAATTAATTCTGGTTATTATATATAAATTCACATTAGAAATGTCCTTCATCTGCCTATAAACCCATTTTCCCTTGATTTCACAGGCACTACATCAGAAATCAGTGCTAATATGGGATCAATTGGTTATGGAATACAGAGATTTTTTCTAAAAAGATCCCATGAGACGTAGTGTCATGGGATGAGTGCTTAGAGTCAAACTGAACTGAGTGGGGTGTTACTGAGTGGTAGACAGTAATATTCATGGGTGTAGCTGTCTTTTTTACAGCACAAACGTTTGTTGATAAGAAATTGACTCTTTATCCCTATTGTTGATATCATTTTTCAACTCTTGTATCTTTTGTCTCTTGTTTCCAGGAGCCAGCCAAAGGTAAGGTTCTAACTGAATTTTGATCTTATATTCTAGTTTACAGTATCTGCATAAGAGTTGATTATTTTCTTGTAATTTAGGCCTTAATAATTCACTGATAAAAAAACAATATGCTTACTGGTGGTTGTTTTCTTCATAGGTGTTTGCATATGATTATTGTTTCTGGTCGATGGACGAGACGCAGACAGAAAAATATGCAGGTCTGTTTTTTTCTGAAACTATGACCAATTCTGATTGTCACCATAAACGCCAACAGCACGTCTCTGTTTCATGTAAAACTTCTTTTCGAGTCTGTCTAGGATAGGAAATGATGGCTGTGTTTCCAGTGAACAAAGAGAAAGCCGGGCTTATGCCCTGTTCACAAATAATGGGGGGAAATAAAATTAGGGGATATTTCAAAAGGAATTTCAATATTCAAATTTATATTTCATATATGAATCATAGATTTAATTGGACTTAAAAAATCGCAGAGATATTCTAATACTCCTTTCCCATACTGAAGCAACAATTCTAAACTGGCTAACTAGGGTTTATCTCGTTCAGAATCTTTTCTGTAAATTCTCACTCTATTTGCTTTATTAAGTACTGGACTGGACACCTTTCGGCCTGCCTTAAGTCTTTGTGGCATAGATTCAACAAGGTGTTGGAAACATTTTTGGTCCATATTGGCATGATGGCATAACCCATTTTCTGCAGATTTTTCGGCTGTGCCAAAGGTAATATCAAAGTTCCTGGTACTGTTGTAATTATATATGTGATAAATGGAGGAGGATGATATGGTGGAGTTTACAGAAACAGACAGCCAGTAAAGCAAAGCTTACAGTTTGTACGATTCACACCTGCCTTAAATGAATGTTTCATTATAATAAATCAAATACACACCTCTCCCTATACTACAAAAATACTAATCTAGCTTAATAGTATAGTATAGTAATACCGCACCTCAGTAAGTGTCTGTGTGATATCTGGTACCTATGTTTCCAAAACTCATCAGACTCACCCAGTAATATCATGGTGCCTTGTTTATTATCTATGTGGTGATTGTCATTCCAAAAACCATTACTGAAAAACGACCTGAGATTTTGATGTTTTTATAACTTGAGGTAGAATATATATACTATAGTATATACTATACTGCTCACAATAATTAGGGGATACCCCAAAATGAAATATCCCCTATTTTTTGTGGATATTGTTTATACCCAATTAGAATTTGAACCCAAACTCATTTTTTAATCGTAATGTTGTATCTGCTATTTGTGTATGGTCATTTGTTATTGTACTAAAATTCTAGTTATATATCATTTTGGTATGAGCTGAAGATAGTAGGATGTCAAATTGAATGTTGTGATTTTAGGAAAATGCCTATTTTAAACCATGTTTAATGTATTATAAGTGCTTGTGTTTGGTTTACTTTTAGGACAGGATGTGGTGTTTCAGTGCCTTGGGGAGGACCTCTTGAACAATGCATTCGAGGGCTATAATGCCTGCATATTTGCTTATGGCCAAACAGGTACATTTAATAAAATACATATTTATTAATTGTATCATTTCACAAAAAAGTGACATTATTGAAAAACACAAAGCTTTGGTGATGTGATTTGCACTTTGGAGACCGTTTTAGGTACCATTTTTTCTTCGCTTGTGCTTCCTTGTCATCCTGTTCATTTCTGTGGAGAGCTCTGTGGATGCAAGGTGGTTGCGTAAAGCAAAATTATATGGGAGCTTCATGAAGAGAAATATTGAATTTGTTATAAATAAGTCCATAACACAGAAGTGCCCTCTAACAGCATGCAGACAGAGTCAGTGTGGTGTCACGTGTTGGAAAACATTAATGATTAGGCACAGCTTAAATACTACGTCAAGGTCTGTTGACTTGGCTTTATCAACCAGCAGATTAGCCAGAAAGAATTAGATATACAGAGGAGTGTGCGAGCACACTTTGTAATGTAATATCACAGCTGGTCTTACAAAATAACCAAATGGCATCTAGCTGCAGCCCAGGAGAACAAGATTAATGCTGGGTAAAGGTTCAGCTTGGTAACAATGTGGGGCAGTTTAGGGTTGGGGTTAGGGTCATATTAATAGCAAAATGATAAGAAGTGGTAGAAATGATGTTATTCAGTTACACAGTCCACGTGTTTCTTCAGTCTTAGCTGGTTCATTCAGCAAGAGCATTACCTCACTTATAAGTTTAACAACAAAGTTAATATTTTCAAAATGATGTAAAACATCCTAGCTTCAAACGAGAGGTTAGTTGTGGACACAGTTGCTACCAAAAAAGATATATGTTAACAACTTCACTTATTATCTAGCACTGTAACTTTTCCTTTTCACTTTTCCTATTAACTAACACTAATAAGGAAGTTGGTTTGAAATATTTACTAGTATTTACTGAAACTAATATAAACACATATGCTCACAGACTATACTAATACAGATGTAAAACAATAAAAGATTTCAAATGCTAAAATCTAAAATGGGACACACAAGACAAGGAACAAGCCATAAAACAGAAACAGAACCTGTAACTTGAGCAACAGGAGTAACAGGAAAGGGGAATGATGTTTTATATAGGGACAGCACAGTGGAAAGAGAAACGTGTCAGAGCAGAGCCGTGTGGGATGATGTGACTAATATTGTTTATAGCACACATCATACTGACAGAGTAATTTTATTTGATTTTAGTTGCTAGCTGTTTGATTTGAAATGTATTTGATGTATTCTGATTGTAACTATTTTGTACTGTTACTTTGTGCTATGTGTGAGTTCAGGTTCAGGAAAGTCGTACACCATGATGGGTTCAGGCAAAAATCCTGGTTTGATCCCACGCCTCTGCAGTGCGCTGTTTGATCGTGCGCTCCGTGAGCAGAGAGAGGGTGAGAGTTTCACTGTTGAAGTCTCTTACATGGAAATCTACAACGAGAAGGTCCGGGACCTGCTCGACCCTAAAGGGTAAGGTTTGTAGAACACCTTAGCTTTGTCATGCTTTTGTATTATTGGGAAAGATGTAGGTATAAGTAGTAAATGCGAACATGTAAGCGGCTAATTATGAACCAATACGTTTATTTCTGAAGATGCAGAGAATAAAACTACATGAATATTTGAATTTGAAATATTTAGCTTGTATAAATCAGGATCCTTCTGTTGGTAAGACCTGTGGGCATTAATTCATTTTGGTAATTGTCTTTGCGGTTGCCTCTTTGTATGAGTTTGTGTGCTTTTTTTTATAGTGATCACAGTGGTGCTTGTAACTTTGTGAACCCTTTAGAAGTTTCTGCAGTTTGGTACAAATGACCAGAACTCACACAAATCCTAAAAGTATAACACAAATTTAACAAAACAATAACACAAAAAATCCTAAAGATGATCCAAATTTAAAAAATGAGACAAACATATTATGCTTGATCGTTTACTTCTGGAAGGAAATGATCCAATCTTTGGATATTTGTGAAGTTTTAGTATATGCAGCTAATTTGTGCTAATGGTGGTGGTAGTGCCCCGGTTTGAGCCTGTTTTACTGCACGATGGCTAGCAATGAATTTTAATGTATATAAAATTCTAAAGGATAGTGGCACAACATATGCCTGTGAACTGAATATCAAAGAAAAAAAGAGTCATTCAGCAAGACCCTAAGTACGCAAGCCATAAAAGATCCAAAGAATGTATACATTTAATTTATTCATTATCTTCTGCTTAATCCATACGGGGTTGTGGGCCAGCTGGTGGCACACACACACACAGTCAAGCACACAGTCACATACAGTGCCACTTTAAAGACACCAATTAACCCAACATGCATGTCTTTGGACTGTGGGAGAAAACCGGAGTAAATTCACGCAGACACGGGGAGGACATGCAGACTCCACACAGAAAGGACCCAGGCCGCTCCATCCTGGGATTGAACCCTGGA
>JAUZST010011070.1:0-37109 GCA_034779995.1 Parotocinclus haroldoi | reverse complement strand
ATTTGTGGACAAAAGGTATTTAGTGTACTAAAAAAGTTATTTTTCCGTATTAATTATAATACATTTCTCTCCCAATAACTAGTTCTCTTCTATCAGGTTTTTTATTTGATTTTTATTCAACGTCACTCTTGTCATCAGTGGCCATTACAGTGACACACATAAGGTTATTTCATGACTAGTCATTTTATTTTTATACACTCAGTTTAGAGTAATCAATTAACCTAACATGTCTTTGGACTGTGGGTGGTTAAATCTACTCTTATTTATCACTGTAAATGGCTACTTGAATTTACTAACAAAACATGAAAAGTAATTTTACTAACACACATTTGGTGCTACCCACCTCTGTACAATATTATTATATTTCCAGCATTTAGCAGACAACCTCACGCAGAGCGAATTACATGTACAGCAAGCAATTTGAACCATGGACCTTCTGGTCCAACACCTTAGCCGCTACACCACCACAGTCCCTATTATGTGACCGGTGAGGGTTAAGTGCTTACATAGAAACATGTAAAACCAGCAACCACTTAACTTCAAATGGCATGGCAAAACAGAACTAACTCCAATATTCTTATCTACATTAAGTCATTGATGCCCAAGATTGGCTAGTTTCACTTGAATACTTGGTAAGTATTCACTGTCTGATTCGCGACTATCTAACTTGGGATTTAAATTCAGCAATATCAAGTCTTTTAGTTGCATTTCAATTAAGTTAATGATTGACGCCGAGTGTGCTTGGATTCTGCATGATAAAAACTCTCTTTTGCATGATACATTCTTATATCGTATATGGTTAGTATTTCATATTGGTGACTCTGCTGTGACTTCCCTGCATTCAGAATGACAGAAACTGGGAAACAGACGAAAAGAAGTATGAATGGAAGCTTGATTACAGAGAAGAGAAGGAACGTATGTGGTGTGGATGTGTAAACAGCGGTGTGGGGACAGTGTTTAGCTGGAGTGTGGTAGTGGCTTGTGGCATCCTGTGTGGTCTCTGTACTGTCATTCTTCATAGCTCGAGCCTCCTGAGCCTTATGCACACATCTTCAGAGACTTTTTATTCTCTCCCTCCCATTTTTTCCTTCAGGCTTGGCTGAGGGGAAGGAGGAAAACGCCAGTAAATGGACAACTTTGATGCAGCCTCACGGTTCTGCCAAATCCCCCTATTGTCAGCACAGACAGCACCGGCTGGTTAAAATCTCCTCCAAGACTGTCGCTCATCACTGCTGTGCAGACGCTTTCATGGACCCTTCAGGTCAAAGCCTATGATACAAAGCGAAAGAAGAAGGAGACTGTGATCTCCCAAGAAGTGTGTAATCATATTCAAACATGATTTCCAATATTCTGCTGTGTCTCATGTCTCATTCCAGAAACAAAATAGCCAATTAAATCTGAATACATTGTGCAGTTAGCACTCGCCAGGTAATCGTCTTTCAGCAACAGAGGCTTCCAAAGAAAGCACATGGTACTCATCAGTTGTTGGCTCTGATGTCTGTCTCCCAGAGCACATCCTAAAGGAGCTTGAAATCAGGCGTAAAACCTGAAGATGCCAAGAAATCTAAACTGATTAGAAATGGTAGTAAATATGAAATGGTTGTAAATATAAAACGATAAGAAAAATTTTGGCCAGGAAAATACCAGTTCAATAATGTGATTTCTTCTTCAACCACAACATAAAAAACATTATGTACTGTTATGTCTTATGTTTTGTGAAATAGAGCTTCAGCTAAGGCATGTTAATGATCCCAAAAGCACGGTATATTGGAAGAAGTCGCTTGTTATTTGCCATATATAAGCAGTGCTTTAACTCAGCATCAGATCTTAGTGGAAACTGTCTTAAAGTCTCTACTTTCTGGAAGAACGAATCATATTTCCCACGAACAGAACCAGCATTCCGTTATGACAGTGTCTGCAGACATTTATTTCCTCGTTAATTTCCTCTCCATCACTGCTGGAGCCATAACTATAAAATCCACTTATTTAAACCAAGTCTGACCTTGCAGCCTTTGGGACCAAGCATGCTGGGAATAGGATTTAACCAGGGAGGATTTCCCTCTATCATTTTATTCTCCTCAATTTGTGATTCTCACCAAATCTAGTTCTCCTGGTTCACTCTGTTTTCCCTAATTTGGAGCCAGTATGAGGAAACACTACACCGAGCTGGAGATCAGGTGCATACAGGACGATAATTTCCCACAGTTTGGAGCGGGTGGTGTGGTCACGATATCTGACACTAATCAGACATTAATAGGGTTATACCACTCCAGGCCAAGCCAAAGGACGCTCAGTTTTTAGCGACAGCTGCTTGAATGTCTAAGGAAGAGGATCCAACAAAATGCACACACATGCACAAAATTTCAGACAAAGCAAACCAAACACGTCTATTGTGAAATTCTCCGTTATTCCCAGGACACAGTGGTTTATGACTGGCTCAAACTGGACAGAGTAAAATGACACCTATATAGAGTAAAAACAGCAGGTTAACAAGGAGCAAAAAAGCAATGGACAAACCTGATTAGCCAGTTAAGGTTAAGAATTAAACAAAAAATGTAAAACTGGAATGAGGGCTGAATAATCAGGGAAGATTGACAATAACAAAATATAACTGCTATAACAATTCTTTTTTACAAATACTCCCTTAAACTCATTCTATTGTTCAGTAATTGTAATATAACATTTTTTTCACGTTACTTTTCACAGGTTAAGACTTAAGTGTGTAAACACGAGGAAGTATTGAAATGATGGGAAGAATACAGTACAACTTTTAGCAATTAGCAGGCACTGCATGGTTGGGACCCCAGCTAAATTCTAAACAAAAAAGGGAAGGGAACTAAAATGCTGTATGACATATCATCATGTGAATTCACCATTACAGTTTATTTGCAAGATTCAAATTCGTAAACCATGCAAAACATTGTATTCAAAATATGAAAAAACACAAGCATACAGAACAATTAATATGTATTTACTATTCACATTTTTGTATCTACTTTATTAAATCTTTTCATGGGACGACACTGAAGATATGACACTTTGATATAATGTAAAGTAGCCCGCCTACAGCTAAATTTGCCTTTAAAATAACTTAGTCATTAATGTCTAAACCGCTGGCAACAAAAGTGAGCACACCCCTAAATGAAAATGGTTCAAATGAAAATGTTCAAAGTGTCACAAAATTTTGTGTGGCCACCATTATTTTCCAGCACTGCCTTAACTCTCTTGGACATGAATTTCACTAGAGCTTCACAGGTTGCCACTGGAATCCTCTTCCACTCCTCCATGGCGACATTGCAGGGCTGGTAGATGTTAGAGACCTTGCACTCCTCCACAGACGTTCCTTTATTCTCAGGTTCTTTAGCAAGTAGGTGGTCGTCCTGGAAGTGTTTTTGAAGTTATGTTGGAATATTACCCTGAGTTTATAAAGGGAGGGGATCATGCTCTGCTTCAGTATGTCAGTATGTTGACATTCATGGTTGCCTCATTGAACTGTATCTCCCCACAGCCAGCAGCACTAATGCAGCCCAAAACCTTGACATTCACACCACCAAGCTTGACTTGGTTGATGCCATACATGCTTGACACCATTTGAACCAAATAGTTGTAATTTAATATATGTCCTTAGTCTACTTGGCTTCAGCAGTCCCCTTCTTCTGCTTATTTGGGAACTTGTGCATCATCTTTAGAAGAGGTTTCTTTCTGGGATGAAGGTCGTGCAGACCAGTTTAAGGGTAATGATGGTAGCAGTCTTACATCTAAAAGTGCTCAAAAGTTGGTGAGCTGTATTTTGATTTATTTTTTAAATCATGTTCGTTCAAACATACATTAACAGTATCTAGTGATCTCAAAGATGTTGTCTTTTATGAATAAATCACAGGTTAGTTTCTTTAAGTTGATTTTTGCATGTATATCATGTTTGTGTAAATAAATCTTTGTTGACCTTCTCACCAGTACTGTCATAACAACCAAATGTTCCTTTAGGTCCTTGGCAGTGTTGTGAGGGTTTTGTTTTATCAAAAATTTTGACTTACCTTTCAAATCGTATTTTCAAGAGATAGGTTCCCCTAGAAAATCAACAAGAACTGTTATTTGATAGTAAATAGTATTTACATGAATCATTTAATAAATGCCATTTAGACTCAAAGTCTGGGCATTTTTGAGTGTAATACACTGCATCTGTTTTCCACTTTTTTCTCCACAGGCTCTGACAAATTTGGATTTTAGGACCTTACTGGCATCAAATTTTACACAAGGCCTTCCACAAGAGTTTGTGTGGACTTTGGCTTAAGTAGCGGAACCAAGCTTGGGTTGATTCTTAACCCACACCTGCTAGGATTCATATCTCACTCTGGGCACGGGATGCAGTGCACACAGCTGTGGGACCATCCTGAAACATCAACACTGGTGGCAAAATGCAGTTTGTCTTTGCAAAAAACTGCACAATACATTCCCAGAGTGCAACATGTCAGTCAGCAGAGGATCCAGAACACATCAGTGACCTAATCCTTCACGATTCTTGGACCACTTTGTTTGAGTTATGGCTACACAGGCATATCATGTTCTGACCTTCAGCCCCTTGACACGGCTGGAGGCATTTCCTTTCAGACACACAGACACCATTAACACGATTGCGAAGTATCAAAAGGGTCTGTTGCGAGTATCAACAACTCTGTGACAGCATTAACAGGTCTGGGCATATTACAAAGATTTGTACGTAAATACACAACCACATGATTATGGTCCCTGTGGACTCGGTATGTCAGACCGAATCAACCACTAAGTGCTCTTGTAAACATCTGTGTTTAAAAGCCAACTCAAGACATGCCAGAATTTTTCTCATGTTATGAATGGAAAAAATGTGTGGCCTTCAGCACCTTTCCCCTCTGCACTTTGGTCTCTTAAGATAGGGATGCAGAATGGTCTGATTGGACTGGAGTGCTCAGAGCACTGAGAAAGATCGTTTATAAAAAGCCTGGTCTGAATAAGCTTAGAAAGCAGAAGCAAGACTTTCCCACAGTAGTTTTGTGGTCATGGTCATTCATTATGGCTACAGGGCTCCAGTGTAGAGAACGGAAGCGCGGACTGCAGTAGCCTAGCGGTTAAAGTAGGTGACTCTGTTATTCCTGGGTTCTAATCCCACCTCTGCCAAGCTGCCACAGTTGGGTCCTTAAGCAAGGCTCTTAACCCATGATTGCTAGAATTGTAAGACTTTATCACTTGTAAGTCGTTCTGGATAAGAGCTTCCGCTAAATTCAGTAAATGTATTTGTATTGTAATTTTCTGCATTTGTCCGTAATATCTCAACACGTTTTTGGAAGTACAAATTCATTCCTTGGTGTTCATGTACTGTGTTAGGCTGTTCCTGGACAGGATCTTCGGTTCTTTTCTCAGTAACAACTGAGCAAAATAATTTTGAAACCTTACCCTTGGATTTTTTTCAGATTTTTTTCAGGAGGTGTGTAGCTCGGAATGCACAGGCAAACATATACGGTAAATGGGATCCTTAGAAGAGTTTGGGTCGCCATTGCCACCAAATGCCTGCAGAAAAATGTGATTATTCAACAACATGGCGGTTGGCTAGCAAATTGCCACTGTACTCACAAAATGTCTTTTATACTACTCAGAAAATGTGAATGAAATAAAATATCCCCTTATTTTTTTGAGCATTATCCAAATTGCCCAAATTAAACGGCATTTTATTATAATAATTACGTCGTTCTGATAAAATATTTGAAATGATAACATTATCATAATGTTCAAATCCTACCATCCAGTAGGTTTCCATCCTTTTCTTTCAAGAAATGATGTCAAGCCTTCCCTGCAAAACCAAACAAAACAAACAAACAAAACAAAGAATCTTTTTCAAAACCGGATTTACCAGTCAGATCATGGAAGTTTACCAAATAAGCACCAGAATCAGACCAACACTTATCAGCAGAAACTAACCTGGACCAACTTGATCAACTTGTGGACAAACTAAGTGTGGGTGGCATGGTGGTGCACTGTCACATCACAGCCCCCAAAATCCTCGGTTTGATCCTGACCCTGGGCTCCTCCTGTGTGGTGGTTACATATTCTCCCCATGTAGATGTATATTTACTCCGGTTTCATCTCACATTCCAAAGATTATTCAAGATCTATAACTACGTTATTCAAAATGAGATACAAGTATTACATTGGCATTATAAAAGTACTTCACATTACACCAAATAATCCATTGTTATGGGTGAGAAATGTTTAAGCTGATTTTGAGAGCTCAGTTTTCTCAGCAGCACATAACTATCAGAATCAAGACACTGGCACACCTGAGTATCTTCAGTAAGATCTCTGTGGAATAAAAAACACACAAGAGATATTACGATCGGTTTGATAAGTTTCTTTTCTGGGTTGGCCAATTGCATTAAATTATTACATTGTGCAACTCAAAGCAGAGATCTAATAAAGGAAACAACCAGACTTATTTTACAATGCAGTAGTTTTCAGAGCATTAGCTAGCTTAATAGAAAAGTTGAATTTTTGCTAATGATAGTTATTGCTACAGAGTTAATGCTCGCTTAGCTAGCAGGTTAGCTTACATGGTTCTGTTGATAGGAACCTGACTGGCTCAGCCAAAATTGTTCCAAGCTGTAACTTTAGGTGAGGGCATCTCTTGAGTAAGTTTGCCGTTGGTTGTATGACCGTAACTTAAGCTGTGATGTGTTTGACTTGCAAGTGTTTGTCATTCAGCATACAACGTAATTATGGCATCAATAAAACTGGTTTACATTTACTGGGAACAATAGTTGGACAAGACATCACAGAGAATGCACACATGGCAAATGAGTTGCTAGTTTTCTAAGCCCAAAGCCACCTGTTCATGACCAATATGCATAAAATGGCACGATCCGGTGATCTCACTCATCTAAAACAGCTCTCTGAAATCTCTCAAACTTTTTTTTTCCGTTCCATTCTGAACTGCTGGATCAGACATCTTTTTCCCTGAATTTCATGGCTATCACATGTCCACCGCAGTTCAAGGATTTGTTTCTGTCATGTGTCTGCTCTTTCAAGTGATCTCTGTTGGTTCCTCAGAGGTTCTGACACCCCCTTTGAGTGCCAGTGTCTCTGAAATGGATTTACTGTGACTTAACATGCAGATTTGATTGTGCTATGATGAGGCACGCTCATCTGAACCAGAATGGCAAAACGTTTTACATACCTTATCCAGAGTGAATTACAAGTGTTACAACCTTACAATCTAAGCAATTGTGGTTTAAGAGTCTTGCTCAGGGACCCAACAGTGGCAGACTGACAGAGATGGGATTCGAGCCCTGAACTTTCCAGTCCACAGGCATTATTTTAAACGCTAGATCATCACTGGCACTCAGACAAAAGTTTAGTGATGTGCCATATGTGAAATATCAATGGATTTCATACATGATGTCATGTCTCATACAGGATCCGTTACAACACCTGGAGATTTTATGAACATTCTCTTAGATTTATGTGACTGAAAAGTTTGTCCACCTGTGCACCTCAACCTCCAGTTGCCTGCTCATACAATTATGAAGACGCATTCACTGCTCAGTCTGTTGAAGACAATTGCGGGTTACCCAGGGCATGCAGTGGTTCACTCTGCTGCTATCCATGTTTGGTAAAACAATGTAAAACAATGGTCTAGTGGTACACGCTGGTATGCCTTATCGAATTAGCTTTGGGTAGCAGCTGTGCAGGCAAAAGCCCATGTTCCTCCATACAGCTGGCCTGAATTCTAGGAGGCTCAGAGGCAGAGAAACACAACATGTTTGTGTATTTGTTCCAAACGCAGAGAGCAGGAGCGTGTCCATTTAAACCTAAATTCAGAGTTGTAAATTAAATTCAATAACTACTTAAATCGATTCCAAGATAATTATTATTATTATTATTATTATATTCTGTTTTAAAATATCCCTGGAGAATACGGGCACAAACTGAATTTTAGTCCATTGCAGTGTTGGATGATCCCCCAATCGACTGCACCTTAACGCTTTCGTGAACCTCGCTGAAATGCGGTTTTGCATGATTGGATGTATGTAATTACTGACATTAATTTTTGTCTGTGTATGTTATGCATCATATACACTGATCACAAAACTTAGGGGATATTTCATTTTGAAGTATCCCCTATTTTTATGAGCAGCGTACAATTCAACAGTCATAAAAATGCCTTATAAATATGTTTTTTGGGGGGAATGGTCTGGAACGGATGAATTCCTTATGTTACATTTTTCTCAGTACTTCTTGTTTGCAGCACATGACATGCTTTCTGGAACTTATTAATGGTGAGTACATAGGTACCACTTTTTTATATGTGTCATCATTAGTTATTCTAAGTTATTATCCTTAATACCTGACAAAACCTGGTACTATTGGCTGTGTCTGAGGGAGGGGAAGATGATCATAGCACCATTCCATGTCACTGCAATTGTGAACACTGCTGGCCCTCCATTGGACTGGCGTCCTGTACAGGGCACCTACAGTATGTACATATGCTGTGTTCTGGAGTTGGTCTTACAATCCTGACCAGGGAAAAAGTGAAGTGAAAACGTGTTTTATTGTATAATTTGTGTTATATCTGGAGGCTGTATTTTAGATGCTGTTTAGCATTGTTTTTATTTTGTATATTATTTCTGTTTCAGTCTATGACATTTATTAAAGCATTAGCTTGGTGTTGATCAAGCAAAATAATCATGACTACAAAATTGCTATTAATCTACTAAACAAATACAAAATTGCTAACAGGACCCACACTGATGAAAAGTTGGCGAGTACCAAATGAAGGTGGCATAACTAATTTCACTGATTTTCTTTCAGAAATAAGTGTTAGCATTTGGTTGAGGTAATGTTGTAGCTTATGTTCCCACTTCAGAGCTGTTCAGAGCCCATGTGGTTCTGGATTCTTACTATGCAGATATGCTGCACATGGCGTGGGTTGTCGTTTCCTGGAGATTAGCTCAGTGCATTTGCTTCTCTAAACTGACGGAATGAATGAATTAAAGATAAATAAGCTCTCATGACTTTCAACCAAATAGATACTCCTTGGTAAACCTCCGTCTCCCCACTAAGTGAGAAATATACCGCTGGAATACTTTTCCCGTACAGAACCCATTCTTCGCTGCTTCCCACAGACGCCCCCGTTTCAATTGCTTTGACTTCCCACATTTAAGAGTGGCTAAAAAAAGCATCTTCAAATTGCAACCAGAAGTTCCCCCACCAACCCCCTTCTTACTGTTTCTCACTTACAGACCTAATGGGACCCTAAACAGTGGGAACTGGTACTAACTTAGACCTACACTCCCACCATTCAAACTCCTTTCTTTGCTTGAGCAATTCTCACTCACGTCAGATTTCACCTATTGTTACGTCTAATAACAGCAGAGAATCAATAAGAAATCTGAGTGCTTGGTTTTAAGAGGCCAGGATTGGAAGACAATATTCCTGAAGCAAAAACAAACAATGCACAAATCAGAACGGAACCCTGACTAAGTTAAATGGGGCCATCTAAGGGGCCCGTGTCAATACAGGGGTCAGAGAAAGGCTCCCCCAGGATTGTGTACAGGGATTAAGTGGGCCATCTAAGTGAAATCACTTCCTGTGGAAGCACACCAATTGGTGAGAACGCCACAGGCCATGTGTTCAGCACAGCAAGAAATAGCATAGGTTCCCAAACTCTGCTGTCTGCTGGTGGTCCATGTGATACCCATGAGAAGCCTTGTTAGCTATTAAACACATTTGTTTATTAGGTTCTCACTGCAAATTTTTTTTTACTGAACTTTTATATTTTAGTGGTCCATTAATGATAAAGTCTGCTTTTTATTATGCAGATTTGTCATTTTCATCACACGAATCATCGCATAGTCACATGTTTTCAATTGAAACAAACACTTCAAGTATTAAGAAAAGATTTAAAAGAGAATAATATTTGAGTTTAATTACTTATGTCATAGTTTTTGGCATCTACTGGCCATGTGCCGTGTCATTGTGTCTTATATAACATTATGCCTATTGCAGTTACTTTGACATACTTGACTGTTTTTCAAGGAATAACTAAGAATACATTTAATGAAATAGTGATTTACATACTAAACCACAGCACTTGTTAACCTTTAATTATTGGAAGCTGATCTGGGGATACTGATGCTACTAATAAATAAATAACTACAAATATAATGGCAGATGGCAGTTAAAAGCACAGAGATCTAACACGCTAGCCCACCACCTGTGTCCGGGAAGTGCCCCACAGGCCTATAAGCGGCCCTACGACCCTGGCCAGGAGATATACAATAAATAACAATAAATAAAAGATATAATAAAGAACATCTGTTGTGCAAGCCCAGCACCACTGTGACCTGGTCACAGATAATAAGAATATAAAAATGTCTATACAGGTCACTAAGGATGTGACGATGAAGGAGAGTAAGAAACAATCCAACTCTTGTTTAGCACATGTGAGCTAAAGTGTTTGTATTAGCCGCTAGCTACGCAGTTTTCTATAATTACATGGTATAAGGAGAGGGTAAACATTTAAAAAGTGCAAATTCATGCATATTTCCTAATGTTCTTGGGACATTTTTTCTTTGAGTTCCAATTAATAAATAAACTACGCATATAATTATTCTACAAATAACTTAAGTGGTTTAAAATGTCATGTTTATACAATTTAAGCGATCTAAAATTACATGTTGAGCAGTGCATTAATGCTTGTATTTTTTGGACATATTGGACAAATTACTGGTTGTATAATTTTGCGTCTCGCTGCATCCAAAGATCCCATATTGTTTGGCTTCAGAAGTCTATTGAGAATACAATCTTATCCTCAGTGTTTTTCTTCTTTCGTGAATAGAAAATAACTCAAGTGGCACTGTTCGGCAACCGCTAAATGCAGTCATGCTCCGACATGAGTCATGTTATGATTTGAAGAGTAACAAATGACAAAGACAGAATGTGTCACATCATGCCTGTTGGTTTTCTCTCTCATGTGCAGCATCCCAGATCATTGTGGAATATGAGCTCTGTGAGACACTCTCAATGTCCTGTCCCTCACCCTCGAGTCCCCTGCTCAGGAGAAAGTGCAGTTAGCCACCATCTGCTATTTGTCTCCATAGAGGCTTTTGAGATAGATAGGGGTAAGTCACTAACAACTGTTATCATATGAATACCTCAAGAACCCACATCAGACGGAACCTTTAAATGCAGGTCGTTCAGTGTGGATGCTGTCTTGTTATTATTCATCAGGACCAGCAGGTTCCAACATTCTACAGCTAGCAAAACACCAAATAGGAGTTGAAAAGTGCTTTCATTATCAGCATGACCTTGAGGTCTGCTGCTGAATCTCCTAAAGCAGCTCATGTTGTTTATTGCAATTCGAAGAGTGATTCTTAAAACCACAACTGTAAGACACAAAACGAGCATTGGCAAAATCCATGCAAGTAACTTGGCAGTTATTAAAAAGCCGTGATCTATCCCAGTGAGCATTGACTGTAGAGATTTACATCTAAAACAGTGTTGATTGATGATGATTATGATGGGGACAGTTACAACAATGTCAAGCCTTCCAACGTAAATAAGACTATTCAGACGTACATTACATCACAGCGAATGTAAGAATCTCTTCTGTAGTCAACAGAATGCATACCTGCTTGACCTGCTTGGTAAGTATAGTAGACATGGATAATGGTAGCAGTTAACATTTCCATTTACTAGTACAGTCTAATTTAATATCCTAAATAAAGCAGGTTTTTGGCTCGGTGGCACAGTGGTTAGCTCTTTAGCTAGCTCGTTAGCTGCCTTTGTGGAGTCCCCCTGATTTCTGCTTGTCAGCATAGGCCAAGTACTCTGTCTTTCTTCTTACTGATGTGTCATGTCCGTTTGGGTTTACTTTGGGTACCCTGATTTCTTCCCACAGTACAAAGACACATTAGGTTAATTGGTGTTTCTAAACTGCCATTTATACAAATGTGTGTGCATGTGCGGAGAAGTCCTGTGTTGGATTGGCATTAGATTTATCAGCATCAGCTTTCCTGTGACTCTGATCAATAATTAAGTGGATAAGATAATGTATTACTAAAAAGGCACTTTCTTTCCAGACTGAACCTATAACTGATTTTATAAGATACAGTTTTATAAGCTACAACCCAGGCAATTGTGGGTTAATGGAATTGCTCAAGGGCTCAACAGTGGCAGCTTGACTTGGGACTTGTAACTTGAATCTTCTGCTCAAGAACCTAGTACATTCGGTCACCACGGTAGGTCTTTTGTTTGACCTGTTTTACCTAATCTCCATACAGTGTTGTGAGCTACAGGTCCAAGTTAATGCCTGTGGTTTCACTAATATATTGTGTCATTAATATAATGTGTCATTCTACAACTGATGTAGTGCCCAGTCCCCAGCCCAGTACAGAGTTCAGCTACACTGTAATAAAGTAAAAGTGCATTTTTTTTTAGAAAACTGCTCAGTAAAAAAGCATTTCCAATTAAAAGTACATTACATTTACATTATTTAGCAGAGAGTCTTAATTAGTGCAATGTACAATTATGTTCGGTTACAGATTTTTAAGGGATTATTCAAAGGCCCATAAGTGGGCCTAAATAATTACAAAATGGTAGTAACCTGTCCAACTTTACATTGACATTACACATTTTTTCATCTTATGTAGTTAAGTTCTATACACTGCTCACAAAAATAAGAGGATATTCAAAATGAATACAAAGCGATAAAAAAGAAGCATTTGATCTTTTTTTTTTTATTAAACAAGAACATCAGAAAGGCAAACAAGTCAAAGAAAGTCATTCTATACTGCAAATGAGATGCAAAATACACTTTTATTTAATTGGTGAAAATGCACTATATAAAAGGCTGAAAGTGTGAGTATCTGAGCGTTCCCTGATCTTGAAAGTGCACATCCAGCAATTTTCCAGCCCTTGAATTGCACATGTAGCATGATTTGTCACCCATCTGAGACAATAGTAAGAGATGACTGTCATTTGAGCTTATTGGCAAGAAGAAGCCAGTGCAGCAATGTTGTGGGGACAGTTTCTTGCTGCCACTGAATGACGGATATGCACCCAGACCACCGAAAACGTAGTTCCACGACATCAGAAATGGATCGCTGACTGCTGTCAGATCTCGGTAGATGAGGTCCTGCACCCTATATTGGTACCCTATGCTGGAGCAGTTGGAGACCCCTTTTTTTCATGGACGTTAATGTAAGGCCCTGTGCATCTCATCAACAACATGCTTCAGAAGGCAGGAAGCGAATGTATGAACTGGCCTTTATGATCTATACACGTAAATCTCATTGAACATGCTTGGGATGTACTGGGAATATTTTCTGTGCAAACCGTCCAATGCCTCCCATAACATTTCTTGAGCTGGAAGTTTCCCTGGAGCAAGAGTGGCAGAGGATCTGGCAAGAACTGCTGTCCGTGTCCGTGCCCCATCACTGTCAGTGCGTTTTGGTAGTCGTGGGTAACCATACACCCTACTGAACAGTCAATGTGGGGCACTCTCGCCCAGTTTAATATGCCTCTGTTTACCTCCCTGAATATGTCGCTTGAGTTTACTTTCTTTATTTGCTTTTCTGATGATCTTGTTTAATGAAATAAAAACAATCAAATCCTTCATATTCACATTTTAAAATATGCCCTAAGTTTTGTGAGAAATGTAGTTCACATCTTGTGTCTGCAATACATAATTAATGTTTTAATAGAAGCACAGACGCAATAAAAACACACTCAGGCCTAAAACTAGACACTCCATAAACATCTGGGCAGAATGTTGTAGAGATATTTTAAACATTATTACAACTCCATGGTCCACAGTGACCCATTCATCATGTTTGGCCCAATTTGTAAATTCATGTTTCAGTAACACACAATAGATCTTGCTGACGTATGACTCCAAAAGCAAACTTTTTAAATAGAAACTAAATAAGAGGGGGTTTGTGATATAACATGGCCGTATTTTGTTTTGCATAAAAGGACAAGGACGGGACGATCGGTAGGAGGGTCAGAGGTGCCAGAGGGGCCTGGAGTGGTAGTGGTGGCACGATGAATAAAATAAAAATCCTAAACATTTATAACTTTGTCATGTTAAAATCAGTTTAATAAGGTTTAAAAAACAGGGCATAACGGAGAAGCATATTGGTCAGAAAATAGAGGAACCGTACTAATACAGAATCAGGATTAGTGAATAACAAGGTGCAAGAAAGACCCCAAACATCCATGTAATGACTATTGTAGAAAATCACTGCGGCATGACTGAAGCTCTATTCCCTTTATACACAATGCGACTAAAAGTGACGGAGTGGAAATATTTTAGCTTCACATCAAACCGAGCAAGAAAACAAACAAGCAGCAAAAGTGGGTAAGGAAAAACAGATGTTTATACTCGTCACATCCAATTCTTAAAGAATGCACCATGTTTTCTCATACATAAGGGCAAATTGTATAATGATTGGGGTTTGCATAGTTAAATTGACTGCAAGTGAGTTCACAGAAAACGTCAGTGAGATAAATAGGAGCCACTGAGTTTATAATAGCTGAAATTATTTACATTATATATGCTACTCAGCAAACAAACAGAATTAGTAACATCCTGAAACGTACCAAATAGCATGCAATACCTCCACATATTCTGCTATGAATTTGATGTAGATTTTTTTAGATGACCTTAAGCTTTGACACCTACAAATTCAGCCACTTCCTTCACACTGTGGCCTTTGGCACGCCTAAATGCCATCACTGTTGCTACCTATTTTCCCCTGACCAAAGAAGACATTTATTGCACTGTACCACCTTTGCTCAATCCTTGAATTCCTTTTCATACCACACAAATATGTATAGCCTGCTCTGCAGGAGCCTGTAGTTACACAGTCATGACTGCTGTATCTGAGGCAAGGGGGATCAGATGGAGGATAATTTCCTGACACTGCAACAATGACTCCTACCCTGTAAAAAATGCTTCCCTGTACCCAGTGTAATAGGCACCTGACCCTTTCACAACCCTCATCAGGCTAAGTGGGGTTAAAACGCGGGGGTTTTCTTCACATGGAGATGAATTTTTTCAGTGTTCTGAAAAGATGCAATAATCTTGATATAATCTTTGTTATTCAGTATGACATGTGCCCTCCTACAGGGCTTGAACTGCTAAACTGATGCAGGTTAGAACCTGTTTAAGAATGACACATTTAAATAAAGTCGGTTTAGTGTATATTCTGATAATCTGATCCTCTCATGAATCTTAATCAGTGAACATGATTGCCACTGGGAATTCTAACAATGTACATAGACAAGATCTGGACTCATAAGAAATAAAGAGCAATTACACACCTCCATTATATTACTTTTTCTCTAATTTTCTAGAAGCCTGGGGTCTCTCTCCCATGCTTACCCCACTTATTCTTCTCTTTTTTGCTTGAA
The DNA here is from genome assembly GCA_034779995.1 of Parotocinclus haroldoi. Classification (NCBI taxonomy): domain Eukaryota; kingdom Metazoa; phylum Chordata; class Actinopteri; order Siluriformes; family Loricariidae; genus Parotocinclus; species Parotocinclus haroldoi. The sequence goes on along the minus strand of JAUZST010011070.1, from coordinate 21,668 downwards.
CAAAGTCAGGAATTGGTCTGCGGCCAGCAAGCAGGGACACGCCATTCCCGCCTTGGGTTCGGATCTTATGAGTACCTTATGACAGGATGTGTAAGGGTGCAGTATGGGCTCGTACTCACCTCTATCTCGCTATACATCTGTATCTGCGATGATTACCCATGCTGCTTTCATGGCCTCCCCCTTGGCTGGCTGGCCAAGAACAACTCCTAGTGTCGCTCTCAGGGGTTTCATTAGACGGAAAAATCTCTGCAGATAAACAAATGAACTAACCTCAAAAATTGTTTCTTTGTGCGTGGGAGAGTTCAGAGCTCCCAGAATAGCCTTTAGTAAGTCTTGAGAAATGAACTTAGGGTATCTGTGCTGTTTGACCATACAAGGCACTACAACCTGGCCTCCTCCCTTACCCATAGAGTGCCCCGGCCAGAGTCAAGATCTGAGTCTGAAACGGGCCATGTGGAAAGAGTCCCAGACATTTCCTTAACACATCTATTGCACCGTTTAGTTTATTTTCAGCTGCAACTCAGTTCAGTTAATCCTACAGTCATATGGAGGCTGTACATTTATGGGACTGGCAATGTGTACCAACACCTTTGTTTATCCTAAAGTATTCCCATATGTTCTCGAGTCAGTCTGTCTCAGTGTGGCTTGGTGATTTGTTTTGTGCAAACCAGTCTGAGCATTCTAGCATAAAAAAGACTTATCTTCTTTGCTTAAGGTTGTATTACATAATTGGAACAATATGACACAAACTGGAAAGGGCTTTGTGACAAGCTGCAATGCCAGTTTTTTGAATATTTGCACTGAGGCCCAGTGACAACAAGTCCCTTTTGAACGAAGAAGCGTGTCGTTCAGTTATGACATACACGGCAGATTTAATCATTATAAACAAGAACCCAAAGAAAAACCAGCATCAGATTAACACTAGTCGTCATTACAAAGAACCAAATCAACTAAATGAAGCTTTAACTAGCACAATCTGGCATATACTAACTAAAACAGCACTAATGATCATAAACCAGTGAATCTCTTAAACGTCTCCACGTCTGCATGAATAGAACCTAAAATATCATCAGTTCAAAAACATCATAAAAGCTAGATTAAGGTCAGGACATTGACTTGGCCATTTAATAACATTAATTTTCATCTTTGTGTACTACTTTTTGTTAGAATGGCTTGTGTTCTTGGGATTGTTGGCCCAAAAATGTTTCTTCCAATAGACAATAGACTGGACTGTCCATGTGTCTTGTGATGTTCTTTTTGGAGAGCAATGACTCTTCTTGAAACCTTACAATGCACACACTTTAGTTGTTCTGGGTTGGGCTGTTAACATTAGACAGTGTGGGAGAGGTCTTTAGTTGCTTAAAAGTTATCCTGGGTTCTTTTCTGCTTTTGCAGACAATTATACATCTTGCTTTTGGTGTGATCTTTGTCGCTTGGCTGAGAAACATGCCTGTATTCAAATCAACTTACAGTGCTAAGCACTGAGAGACAGGCTAAGTAGCGGCAGCTTAGTGAACTCAAAACTGTTTGATTATTAGTTCAAAGAATTAGCAACTGATGTCATGAAATCATTAGCCTGGATATCCGTATAATTATTAAATATTTTTTGAATGAAGTGATTCATCAGGAAGTATTTAAGCTGTCCGTTGGTGTGGATAATGATCAGAGTGTTCAGATTTGATCACATCCTGTCAGAGTAGTGGATTAGCAGCTATTGTTTTGACTTGAATTAAAACCTGTTTGCGCGTATGACATGATTTTTATATCACAGAGATACAGCAAACTCACAAAGTCTAATCTAGCAGTCTTGAGGTTTTTATGGTGATCAATTCACATGGACCACACTAATAACATAAGAACAGCTTTGCAATATAATACAAAACTGGTTTCTGTTTGTCCATTGGCTCAGATTGGCCCTCAGTGTGAGTTCTCCGAATCACTTTTTGTGATTCATTCAAGCCAAGCCTTGCATCATGGAGTTTGGCAACCATCTTAATTACTCTGTTGGTTTGCTGCTGCCAAGTTGAAGTTCTGTGGTGTAAAAAGCTGCAGTGGACTGCCAAGCGAGAAACTAGTTTGACTGTTCCTAGCCATTTGGGTTAATCCCATGTTGCTGGCTACAGGAACCTTTCAAGGATAAGAAATGCTGGAATTCACAAAGAGCTGTCAGTCTGCTGAACTACGGGAGATCTGGATTTAATTTGAGAGAGTGAACCAGGCCACAACAGAAAGAGGAAAAGGGTTTTGAATCAGTGTGTGGCAGGTCACCCCCGATTTGTCTATTGGTGCCTGGACGAGGATTTGATTTGACTGTGCCTCAGGGAGAAAAAAAATGGAAGTGAAAGGAAGCGAAATGTTAGATGCATACTGAATCTTCAGATCTAAAGGCCGAATATAGCTGGTGGTTTAGTGTATGGGCTTTTAATGGTACATACATTCATTGAACTAGAAACAACTAGGATAGAATCAAGCATAGAAACAAGCAGTAACTGGTTTACTATACATGCAGATTTACGTAACAATATAAGATACAAATGTCCTAGTGATGACAGTAATGAATCAAGTCAAGTAATAAGTCACTGCTCAGAGCAGCCTTACAATGTTATTTTATCTTAAAAGACCAATCCCAAATTGAGCAAACCTAGGGCGACAGGGGAAAAGGAAAAACTCCATGAATGTTGTAAGAAAGAAACATTGGGAGGACCAAGATTCAAAAAGGGATCCATCCCAAAGAAACTGCACAATGATTTTAGCTTCTAAATGACAGCACTGTCAACATGGAGGACTTTGTCACATTAGTCAGATTATATACACAGCTACCTGTTTATTTGGTTCAACTGAATCAACCATTGTTCAATTCTTTGGTTGGACAGGTTTTTCATACTCTAATTTATGTAAAATCAACATTGACCACCAAATATTGGTTTTCTTTCTTTCTTCTTCTTTTTTGACTATTTAGAATAACTAAAATCTCCCATTCTTGCCCCTCTTTATGCCTTGTGCTCTCCCCCTTGCACACACTTATGGAAGGAGAAACTGTCTTATGTGACAGTACAACATAGTTCCTGTTGTAAATACACAACATGAGCAAGTATTTCAGAACAAAGCAGGGAACAGAAACCATACTGCACATTTAATGTTGCACCTGTTGTGCTACGTTTTCACTCAGCTTTCTTCTTCCACGGTGCTTCAGCTTTCTGCCACAAATGGAAATCCAATCTCAAATAAAGAAATCAACAACTATCCCGTGATCTATACATAGTTCAGTTAATGTAATTGACGCCTGCTTATGAGGTGCACAGTGCCAGCTAGACATTATTCAGTATTCAGTCTCTTGCCAAAACTTTCTACACCAGAGGCTGTGCTCATGTCATTACCACTGCTGTACCACAACAGCTAATATATCTTGAAAGGTTATTTATGGATCAAGTAGATTAGTACCCTTAATAAGAAGAATTAGGGCCTTATCAGACCACAGATGTGTATGCAGTCAGATGCTGTCTGAACAGATGGAATGTGAGGAAATAACTGTACTAAACATTACAACTACACCACTCACAAATCAGGGGGTATTTTATTGGGGCTATTTTTATTGAATTTTATTTCAAAATGAAATATCCCCCACTTTTTGTGCGCAGTATATATAGCTAAACTAACTGACTGCTAGCTGTTGACCAAAATGTCCATTTCTTTGCATGTTTTCACACGACAACACCGCTCGTTTTTTAAGAAGTATTGAAGGGGATGTTCTTATAAGGTACACTGCAAATGTGTCTGCGTTTAATTAGCAGGCACAGTCCAGCATTTAAAATTTCATTGCAAAGATTCAGTACTTACAATTGTACAGACAGGCCAATGCACCCACTTTTATTAAATACAGATTTTGTTGTCCATGTAATAAATCTATAAAGATTTCTATTGGCAATAAGGTACAATGTGCAGAACATTGTGTATTGTGCGCTCTATGTTTTATTAAGGGAGAGTTCTCTCTTCCCAAAACATCCTTAACGGTACTCGAGCATGTCAGAGAAAAGCTGTAGAGTAAGGACTCATGGACCGAGTATGTCCACAAGTATCTGTAAGCAAGACTTACATACTGTATTTCACAACTACAACTTCCATTATGCACCAGTGTGTTTATGTGTGTGTGTGAACATCCAATCCAGACTCCCCTATTTCAGGGCTTTACACCCTCAAACGAGGCCGAAAGCAATGACTGATGAGTGTGTTGGGCGCTCAAGTGTGTGCAAGGACTTGTATATGTCATGATCTTGCGTGTGTACTTATTCGAGTGACAGCTAACGGTAAGCCCGGACCGGTTTTTCTGGTTCTCTGACTGCGATTGAGCCATCAAGCAATGGCTTGCCCTCACTACTCATCCCCAAAGCCTGGGAATCAGAGCTGAGCGCTGTCTCTCTGCTATGTCGCTGACGCACAGGACCTGTTCCCATCCTTCTCGCTCATCTGTTTATTATTTTCTTGTAAGGACTTGCAACTTGACATGGAACAAAAAGAGCAAAGGGAGTGAACGGAAAAAGTGGAGTGTTTACAACAGCGATGAGAGTCGTAGCATTTCTTAAACAAAACCTTAAAAAAGACGGAAAACAAAGCATTTTCAAACAAAACCACATTTTTCTGCTCGGCAAATGATGCATTCATGTTTTTTGTTCATTCAACATCCATTCAATTTCCTACCTGCTTAATCCAATTCAGCGTCATGGTACAGGTTGCAAGAGGGGAACCAACCGCAGATGTTGTGCCAATCCTAGCAGAGCACCCACTCAGACGTGAGGGAACCCAGGCCCCTAAATTATTGTGGTTCTCTGGAGCTGTGAGGCAATAGCGCTAACCACTATGCCACCATGCTGCCCTTTTGTAATGTTATTTGATTTACTCAATGCAATTTTTCTGGCCCAGCAAAAATTGAACACCAAGCTTAATCACGTCACCTCTTTCTCTAATTGTTACGCCCCAATTCTCCTCACCGGTGTCTGTGAGCTCCAGTTTCCATTGCGCTCTGCTCTCCTTCAGACAATCCTCACTCCTGTGCTCCCAATCACATTTATTGTAACTAGACCTGTCTTAGTTTCTAGCTTCTCCCATTTAGTTGCAAAGCTTCTTTCCCAGTACTGATTCTGATCGCCGTGAACTCTGTCTGCTATGAATTCTCGATTTAGGTCTATTTTTAGATTATGTGCCAGTTTACTCCCAGATTCTTGTCTCCTTGATTGCCTGCTCAGTATATTTGAGCTCTGCTTGAGCTCAAACGTCACTCTCTACCTGTCCTGAAGCTTGTGTTTTGCAAAAGATATCTGAAAGTTGTGTACAAACTTTACTGTTTAGTCCTTGTCCTTGGTTTTCATTCATCTCTTGTCCTCCCTGGCAGCTGCCAGGTACTATGTAGAAAATAGAGATTTATGGTTTCGTGTTAAAACACCACATTTGCACAAAACTTTTGACAACTCATTATTGTACTATATATACAGCTGAGACGTATCCCTGTAAAGTACTGGTAAACATGGAATTGGTCAGGTAAGCGGTTAAACCTCATACATACCCCCATAACTAAAGGCTCTGTATAGATACACCAGAAAAAAAGACTGTAACTTTGGTAGCAGGTAAGCTTAGTGTAGATTTTTAGTTAGAAGTTGAAATCACAGAGTCTACTGAAGAGCCTTTTATTTCCTTTATAACTGTTTAGTTAATTTACCGCCTTTGTAATTTCAGTTGAACCCATTTATATTTCATTAACATTTGTTCTAATAATAAATGCTTGTTGGAATTTAATTTCAGGTCTAAGCCTGTTCTGTTTGCTGTTCATTATCCACTATTTAAATTAACAAGCCACACCAAATCTGGGTTGGTAACAGACATCCTCTGTGACAGTTTGCGGCACTTTTTGCCCATTTCTCACATCCATTTTGTCCTCAAACCCCTGTTCTAGCATCGTCTTTTCATAAATACAGAGAAATGTGCATTTCATGCTCAGTCTGTAACTTTCCCAGGGTAAATAATCAGCCCGACATTGATTGCTAGTGTTATGTCCCAAGCCTGATCGTCTGTCTGTGAACTCGTTCCCATTGTGCTCCGTTCTCCTTCAACCAATCATCTCTCTCGCACCCTCATTAACCAATTTATTGATTTTTCTTCTTGTGATTCTCAGGTTAGACCTCTACCTCTTTCTGGATTCTCTGCCAGCTTACTCTCAGTGTATTGTCTGCCCGATTGCCTGTTCAGTGTACGTAAACTCTACTTGAACAGGACTTTGATCGTCTTCCTATTCCCTTCCTGCTCTGACGTCTGTGTTTTTAATAAATACCTGTAAGTTGACTTTGCCTTTGCCTTTTCATTTAGACCGGATTAAAGTTGACAGTCTTGTTGATGCTACACAGTAGCTCTGTGAAAAACAACAGATGGAAAAAAAAAACTTGGCTAGGATGGCACACAAGTATATTGCAGGAACCAGATAGTAATTTATGTCACCAGTGTTGTATAAATACCTAATACCCACTTGAACAAAGATAACCATCTGAGGAGAAATTGCTAAAGGCAAATGTAATACATAATTACTTTAAGGGTGCTCGGGTGGTGCAGAGGTCTAAGGCACTATCCTTCTGGTCAGGTACAGCACAGTGCAAAAGTCTTAGGACAATGTTAGATTTGTCATGTTAGCAATTGTATAATGACCACCTATAACATATTGTCCCATAACTTTTAAGCTTCGATTCGTTGTCCACAATACTTTTTTCCACTGATCTTCACCGTAGGAATTGTGAGCCTTTTCACCATTTTATCTTTCTGAAAACGTGGTTTATTGTCTTTTACACTTCCAAAAAGACCATTCCTGGTCAAGCTGGCATCCCATTAAAACTGCCAGATGCTGCTACTGCTCAAGTGTAAGATTTAGTCACACTTAATACTTGTCACTGTAAAATATAACACTATATTAAATACTATATTTTCTGGTTGTATTTAACATGGAGACTTCAATACTGCCGCAACAGCGCACCCTACTCATGGTCTGTGATCGCAATGTGTTCTCAGCTGAAAGGCATGTGAAACAACCCAAAGCAAAGCATATGCATTTAAACAGATATTTTTATGTTCAATAATTTATATGCATAAATTATTTATATTAGAAGCAGGATGTTATATTTAACACTAAAAAGAGTAGGATGTTTTAAGAATTTGGATTTCGACAATTTTCTGAAATAAAGAGCCTTGACCTTAATAATAGTAAACGAGTTATCATAGTAACGATACATTAAAATATCTACCTCAGTCTTATGTGTATGATTGTAAACAAATAAATATCAATTAAATAGTTCCAACCAGTGGCGTGAACAGGCCCACATTATTGGCTCATGTCAATAAATCATGGTTGGGGAAATAGTCCATTTTATCCTTTGCTTAGCAGCACAATAAAATCGTGCCATGGAAAATCACTAGAGGCACTACTTTTCCCATAACACCCCAGTATCTTTCCAAGCACTTGAGTGGCGAGGCAGTTTTTTGGTTTGCCACATGGCTTAATGGATATCTGCATATATTTGAAAGAAAGTCGTCCACACTGCAGGCACGGACACGATAGCGCATATGTTTTTGTTAGGCACTAACAATTGCACAACAGTACATATTACATATTAGACTACTAAAGCAAAGGCATTCATTAAACCAGCAAAACACGAACAAAAGCATGAACAAAATTGATACTATTAAATATAAATTATTTCGTATTCATTTGTACTTAATTATCCATGGCAAAGTAACATCCACGTTAGTGCTAAATCAGTTTGTTTATGCACAGCTGTGCCCCTGTGACTGAACAGCGGCAGGGAAACGTTATACACTGCTCACAAAATAATTGCCCCTCTATGTTTTGCGTCCTAGTTTTCTTATTTCTTATTTAAATGTTCTTGTTTAAATCTAAATAATAACCACTAATATTCTTTCAGGACATTCAGCCTAATGTCCACAAAACTACATTGTCTTAGCTCTGCCAAAATGATAGATATTAAAACTAAAAACCTGTGCTCTTTTAGGACCAAGACTTCAGGACTGGCAGTTTAAGGTCAACAAGCTTTAACATTGCTTCGTCTTTGCCAAACTGCTCAACAGTTTTAAAATTGAAGAATGAAGTCTTTGACGTGGACAGATTTACTTTCTATTTAATTTAATCAAGCATTTCTGCTAATTCCTATAACTGCCTCAATGCACCCTTTCTGGATGGGTACTTCTTGGTGCTCGTGTGTCTTACGGCTGCCCAAAGATTTTGAAATATCTGAAAGACTGTCGAAGAGCATTCCTACATATAATCTCGAAGAATTCTTTCACTCCTATTTGTTGTGAACTCACTCCTAAACTTCTCCCATGTTCAACAACAATTATGAAGATACAACAAGTCCATAGTCTTGACTACAAGCAGAGTGATACTAGAGGACAGAGTACACTCTGTCGTTGCCCCGTTTTCAGTATTTGAGAAGGATTGCTTGTCGAGTGATGGATACTGTACCAACCTCTTCAGTGCAGGTCACTTTCCCAACATGCAGACACTAAGGCAGAAAGAGGCTGTTGTCTAGATGATGAAATGAATTTTTTGTGGTGGTACTGAGAGAGTGTTGTGCATGTTCTGTACAGCGAATGTCCTGTCAGCATTTGGTTTGTGTAGGCGAGTGTGGCTAGAGCAGGCCCTGACCCCATGAGCCCACTGTTCTCCTCCTGTAGCCTCAGGAGCGGAGTGTAAAACAAGAACGGTCATGCCAGGCCTCCAGCATCACCGACCCCACGCCTCTCGCAAAGTCACATTCCAAAAGATGCTTTTCCCACCGAATCCTAAACACACAGCTCTATTCTTTCCTGGCTCAGGCCCAGAAAAGTGGGTGTTCACATTAGAGGGGTTGTGCATGCTCCTTGGGGCACCGGTGACCCCCCCTGCCTGAGGCTATGGCCCACCACCAGGGAAACACTCTGGCTTCTGTCAAACAATGACGATCCCAACAAGTAATATACATTTGGATTAGCACACACATACACACACACACACACACACACACACACACACACACACACACACACAAATGTCACAGTCACAGCTCACTTATACACACAGATACACTCAGTGTGTGTGTGAGTTTGTGCTTGTGTGTGATCCAGATTTTCCATTCCTTTGTTGGGCTTTATTTTTCCTAGTGGCTTGGATTTCACGTTGTGCTATAACGAGAGCAGGAAGTGACCTCTCGAGGTTAGACAGTCCTGTTCCCTTGAGAGCAGAGCTGCCTGTAGTGTACCCTACATTCTCCAGGGGCAGCTAAACTGCCTGACATACAAATACGCATCACACACAACATCATTAGCAGACACTGCACCATAGAATGAAACCATAAGAGTATGAGCCAAGGAGAATTGATATCATTCAAAACGGTTACTTAATTCTAATGTCACTACAAACTTCACTATTTTAATTAACACCTAGGCCACTCAAGGTGGACGGGCCCCTTTTTGAATCTTGGTCCTCCCAAGGTTTCTTCCTTGAAACATTCAGGGAGTTTTTCCTTTCCACTGTCACCCTATGCTTGGTCAATTTGGTATTGGCCTTTTAAGATAATATAATGTTGTAAAGCTGCTTTGAGACAATGCTCCATTGAAAAAAAAGTGCTATATAAATAAATCTGACTTGACATTAATCGGATGGTCATTAAGTGGCACTTACCTGTAGCGGCAGAAGTGAACTGAGCAAATTAAAAACATGCTGAACTGGTAAGGACAAGAAGTCAAAACATTATTACTAAAATGTCTTAAGGATTTTTGAATTACTGCCCAGCAAACAGTTTAAAAAGGCCCCAAATTTTGAGAAAGAGCAGCCAGGCTTCAAATGGACTGTATGGCTCATGGAACTCAAGTGAAGCTGTGAGTCCAATGGGATCCAAAATTGTTTTAAAAGCATGTCTAATAAACTATGATATGTGAGCTGGAATCTCCACAGGAATCTACTAACACTGGGATTCAAATTTTCTACAGCTAAACATGTAATGCCGGTATACTAAACATTTTACAAAATGATAAAGTTGAAATGTTTCCTGCCTAGTGTTAGCAACAGCGTGTGCTTCACATCTATGGGGTTATAAATATTAAACAATTATACCTTACTACAAGATAAGTTAAGTGAAGGATCGAGGAAGTCAGAAGAAAGGATTGATCAAGAGAAGAAAAAAAACCCAAACATAAATGAATGGCGAGAGAGAGGGAGGAAGTGTGGTAATGAGAATCAGTGTGTGGGTGTGCTTGGGGTGTGTACGTTTATTTGTGTGTCAAAGAAACTGAGGAGTAGAAGGAGGAGGTAGACATTGGGACGTGCTGGGAGATGTGAGGAAGTGTCTTGATGACAGATTTGGTGTGTGTTTGTATGCATAGAATTAGGAGCTCAAGAAAGAAAGTGTAAAGGGAAAAAAAAGGATGCACACCGAGCGAGAGAGCGAAAGGAAGTGTGGTGAAATGTCTCCGAGAGGACAAGGGGAGGAAAACGGAAGATGAAAACCAGTACAAACTGTTGTGTGTGTGTGTGTGTGTACGTGCGTGTGTGTGTGGATAGTTACAAAGAACATCAGTCAAATCGCAGAGGTTGTGTTTGCCTTCTGATAGGGAACGGCCAAGTAGAGACGGCTTTCATTTAGAATTGGCCCACAAAGAGCTTGGTGAAGACAAAACTCCCCAAACTTAATAATGAGTATTATTAAAGAATACACTGTCCCAACACCAAAATGTAATCAACTTTGGCTGAACAGTCTGTGATTTGTGCGTTTGCATTTTCAAGCGTGTCCCTGTTTAGATCTGTGTTTGTGTATGAACAGCAGTATTTCCCTGGCCAGTCTCTGCATGCCAAGAAGTGATGCTCTCAAGCTGAATAAACAATGATGTGAGTAGTTCACTGGCATTGAGAGAAGAGGCCACGTCCTCTAAAACTGCCTGGTAAATGAGTGCGATGCTGACGGTGAGAGAGAGATAAAAAAAGAGACAGAACGAGAAGAGAAAATTGAAGATTCTCGACACATTCACGTGCTCCTGTAGAGCACTTGGACAATCGCCAGTCTCACTGGCCATGTCCCGGGCTTCCTGAATGAGCAGTCACTTGCACACAGGCTTTCACATAAGAGTCTGTGAACAGTTTTAATGTGTGTACACACCCAGCCAGCAAACAACTCGTTTTTACCAAGATGCCAGATCCTGTTGAAGAGCTAAAGACTACCAGAACCTCTCAAATTATAATTACACAATTCCTGTAATGACCATTATATAATTTTCACCGATAAGCCAAAACATTTTGACTAATTGGACTGCAACGATGTTTAGGTAGGTGTTACATGTCACGTTGACAAATCCACATGAACGCCAGGACCCCGGGTTTCCCATCAGAACATCGCACTGCCTAAAACAGTGCACATTTTTCCCACAGTACACTCCAGCGCAATTACTACCAAAGGTAAATGATGTAAAAGAAAACTCGTCAGAGCAGACGAGTTCATTGCTCCAAGGTCTGCTTCTGACACTGTGAGGAAAATGTGGGTTCTTCCAGCAGTCTGCAGCTACTCAGCCCCCTACTCTGCTGTCAAGACATTTTAAATTTGACACTTTATTATAATAGAGTAATAGAGTTCCAATTGAGCAAGCTTAGGGCAGCAGAGGCAAGGAAATCTCTGTAAATGTGAAAACGAAAATCTTCTGGAAGGACCAAAGACTCAAATAGAACTAACCTCACTGGACAGCCTAAATGTTACACGCAAGTGTTTTGTTTGTTTGTTTACCTAACGTCTCTATCGGCATCTGTGGCCATTTCAACGACACACACAAGGTTATATCTACACACAAGGTTATATCAGGACAAGTTATGAATACACACACACACACTGTCATTGTCATTGCCAAGTTATAGTAATTAATTAACCTAACACGCATGTCGTTGAATTGTGGGAGGAAACTGGAGTGCCCGCACAAACACGGAGAGGACATGGAGACGCCACACAGAAAGGACCTAGGCCGCTCCGCCCTAGGATGGATCCCAGGACCTTCTTGGTGTAGTGACCTTCTTCAGTAGTGCTACCCACATCCACTGAGCCAAACCCATGCAAGTGTTTTAATTAAAATTACATTAGAAGAATATATAGGTTACACAAATGGCAAATAAAATATATCAAATGCATAATGTATTAAATAAAATACAGATTATACACTAATTAAATAGATTCTTTGCAAGCTACTGGGTGCATAAACAGCAGGAACATAGTTTTGTGTGACCTGTGTGACGTTTCTTTGGTCAGTTCATACCAGATTGGATAGTGTTTACTGCAAATAATGACCCTTAAGCAGCCATAAGAACACATTACCTATAAGACTTGACATTTGGAATGATATACAATCTTTGAGTGATAATAATTTAATAATTTCAAATATTCAGTGCAAAAGCTACCATGATAAATGCTATAAAAACAGAATGTAGCTTGAATAATATGGCTGTGTCACTTTTATGTGACAATTAAAGTCAATTCACCACCTTCAAACATATTTTTATTATATGTTTTTTTTTCCCAGACTCAGTAATCTCCTCACACAGCAACAGGCATTGGTGGCTGCTGCTAGAAATGTTATACTACGAACACGGAAATAACCAAATGCGCCATGCTTCATGAGATAATTAAATATTTTTTTTATGATGCAACTGAAACAGTTTTGTTGTAGTAAATAAAAATCTGAAAAACAGCTGAGGGACATTTTTTAATACTTTGGCAGACATAATATATTATATATTATATTATATATATTATATATATATATTATATATATAATATTGGTGCCATGTCGTGCTCGGCCGTGCATTCACTGACTTTTTTAATCTTAGGATTTGTATTTTTGTAGTTTTATGTTTACCACTTTAGTTAAACATTGTAGAAATGTTGGACCATAAGTAGTTCATTCTGAACACAGTTTTTGAGTTAAAGTTTTTGGAGATAACGCTATCTGATTACAGTTTGGTGCATTTTCACTTGAATGTTTACTCACTGGCTATTGTTGGGATGTTGGGTAATATTTTAAACACTGCATAAACAAAATGGAAAAAAAACTGATTCACACTGAAACCAATTTGGATTATTTATGAACATAAATAAATGTGTCAATAATTAAAGTAACCAAGATACAAGGTTATTTTAGTAACTAAGAGTTAAGATGCAGTCTGCCTATTAATGATTTATCTTTCCAGCTATAATGTTTATGTTTTTTCTGTTTTTGCTAAATATCCAATCAGGTATATACCAAATGACTTCTCAGGTTGAATTTTACACTGAAAGCCTAATATTTCAATCCTTTCTCATTCATTGTCTCTGCTATTCAAAAGGTACATTCGTTTTTCAAACTGAAGGCGTTATTACTTCCTTATTTTCTTAATCCATTAGAGGAAATGTTGCATGTACAAAGCCCTGGTAATACAGCATATAGGGAGAAACAGAGAGAGAGAGAGAGAGAGAGAGAGAGAGAGAGAGAGAGAGAGAGAGAGAAAGAAACAAGGTGCAGAGTAACATACATACTCTTTTGTCCTCCATCCTGCCCCTTTACCTAAGCCATGAAAACTTTGGTAGTTTCGGTTTTCTGACACCTTCATATCCTCCTCCTCCTTCATGCTTTCATGGCACGATTAAGCAGAATAGCTCCTCTGAGGTGCAAGTGCTCCAGGCCCATCTCCATTCATTGGCTTTAGTAAGAACAGATTATGTTACGGTCTCGCCAGCTGAGGGTAAAGCCTCTCATGTTCCTCACCCAACCAGACACAATCAGCAATCTTTCTGAGCTATGACCAGGCTAATTGTAGGATATACGGCTGAAGCTTTTAATCAACTTGAAACAGGTGGATCGGGTAGACAGCAGGATTCATTTTCTTTTGCTTTGAGACCTGAGAAAATTCCAAGGGATCCATGTTCCCCTAACATGAGGAGAGAGGGCCAATACAGAACTGTTCACACAGTACAAAAGGCCTGGAGTTACAGAGACCAGTATGTTAATAGTGAAGTCAAGTCAAATGTATTTATATAGCACTTTTTTTTTTATAATGGAGCACTGTCTCACGCTGAAATGTGGATGCAAAAATGTGTACAGCATAAGTAAAATAGTTTCGAATATCTTCATTTAACCAAACTCAAATTGCATAGGATGATTCTACTGTGTTTTGTTTAAAAATCTTTAAAGTTTCCCCAGACATGATGGTAGATTACAACCGGCAAACATTCAAAACTTCATATAATGGGAGTCTGAGTCTGTTAACTGGATATTTCATGGCCATTCCCTTCTTAAAAAGGGCAACCCAGCACAACAAAGCCTTGGAAGTGTTGTAATATACTGCAGCCTCTGTAATAAACAGACATTTATATTTAAGTACCAAAAAACAATTTTTTCCAAAAATATGCATTTAATTCATTGAGTGAATTATTGTTCGGTACAAACTTTACCTGGACTACTGGCCTCTCTTAAAGCCTAAAGGCAGTGTTACAGATTGAAGGGTAAACGATTTGAAGCACGTAGACATTAAATGAAAATAGTGTAAAGTGTTTACAATGTCAAACAGAATCTGGCAGTTTTGCAAAGAAAAGACACTGGGAGACTGGAATGTCTCACTAGCGCTTCTTTACATATAAAGTGGACACAAATTGATGTTTGGCGTCCTTTCTTACACACTGAGTTTAGCTCAGTTTAGACTATAAAGATAGCAGAGGGGCCTTGCAGATACAGACTACTGAACAAGTAACCCAGGAGCCAACAGACCTTTAAACTTTAATGGGGAATTCCAACCACTTAAGTGAATAAAACAAATCTAGACTCAAAGTATAACCATAAAAGTTGACCTGTACCAAGTGAATGTTATAGCATATGCTATATAGATTAAGACTTACAATTTCCAATCTTTTGTACAATAATTTGGTGAGAAAATGGCACCTATTCAAACTACAGATTGGTCTGACTGTACCAATAGTTTCGATCCTGTATATAAATATTTATATATCTTATAGGATATGGAAGGGAAAGACACACCTCTGTCACAACATGTTACTTGATTTTATCATGTGGCCCTTATGACTAACCAGCATAACCAGTCTTCCAGTGTCTTTTCTCAGGGCATGCACACACATGCTGAGGATGAGATTTAGTAAGAAAGCTCACTTTTAATCAGAAATATTGTGTGATATAATTCACACAATAAAAATAAGTCTTAAAATGATTAAAGTCTTGTTCTTGTAAAGTCAATTACACAAATGTCAACGCAAACACTAGAACTGCAGAACATATTTAAAATGAGGTCTGTCTTTGTTTGTTTATTGGGCTTATTTAACGTCACTTATCGGCATCAGTGGCCATCCAGCTACACACACAAGGTTACAGCCATACACAAGTTAATCTGAATACCAGTCATACATACACAAGTCAATGACAATTTAGAGACACCAGTTAACCTAACACACATGTCTTTGGACTGTGGGAGGAAACCGGAGTACCAAGAGTAAATCCACGCAGACAGGGGGAGGACATACAGACTCCACACAGAAAGGACTCAGGCTGCTCCACCCAGGGATTGACCAAACAAACCTTCTTGTTTTGAGGCAGCGGTGCTACCGATCCACCGAGCCATCGTGCTGCCCTCAGATCACATGACCACATATAAAAGCAGCTCAGATTTAAAAAGATCAGATTTGCATATCCACACAGTCACACAGACAGAATATTTGCCTGGTATTGTGAACATAGGCTTGAAGTCCGTGATCGTGATCAGGTGTAGAGAGTGGCTGGTGTGCAGTACTGGGGTTGATGCAGGAACTGGACTGGTGCCTGGATCAGAGCCAGGGCTGTTGCTTGGTCTGGGTTTGGGGCTGCAGGACTTGAGGCAAGAGCCAAAACCAGAACTACAGGTGCCAGGGCTTTCCTTACCTTGGTCCACACCAAGGGCACTGGTATGGCAGATCCAGCCAGGTGATACAAGAAACTCAGTGAATCAGAAGCCTCTTTGTAAGGGCGAAACTTAGGAACAGAAGAAACCTTGACAGAACCAGGACGTTTAGGCTATTAAGCTTTGTTGCAGTTTGTACAGATAGCAAGGGGATAACAAAAGTATTTGAAAATAAATTATTCAACCCCAAATCAGAAAAAAGTAGTGTAGAGAATGAATATTTAATTTGAGTCTTGTTGGGATGGTTAGATTTAGGGTTAATGAGGTAAATAAAAGAAATATCTATTTATTTTATGCATATATGTCAAACAGGTCATGTCAAACTGTGATTGTGACCATGATTTGGTAGAAATACAACATCCAGGAAAGGCTTTGAGGAACAAAGATGGGCAGAAGATCTCTATCTCTCAACAAATTTATAAGAAAATCATTTTAACGTTCATAAAAACAATGACCCTGAAATAATGTTTGGAAAGAACATTTTCCCCTCTAAACAATTCATAGAATCTGGAGGAATTTCAGTACAACAAAACTGCATTAAAAACAAGCCAGACACCACACTATGTAGTTACAGTCAGAAATGCCACTTAAATTTTACTGTGCAATAAAGATTATATTCTATATAGTAGTGTATACAAATACTTTTCCCCCAGTAGATTTATATAAAACCATTATATATGTATATATAAAATGGTTTTATATAAATCTATATACAGCGGGGGAAAGGTATATGATACACTGCTAATTTTCCCACCTACAAAGAATGGGGAGGTCTGTAACAATTATCGTAGGTACACTTCAGCTGTGAAAACTGAAAACAAATTCATCTCTCAAAAAGCCATAAAATCACATTGTATGATTTTTAAATAACTAATTTGCATTTCATTGCATGAAATTAGTATTAATCACCTACCAACCAGCAAGAATTCTGGCTCTTACAGACCTGTTAATTTTTCTTTAAGAAGCCTCTCCTATTCTGCACTCATTACCTGTATGAATTGCACCTGTTTGAAATGTTTGTTACCTGCGTAAAAAACACCTGTCGACACACTCAGTCAATTACAGTCCAAACTTATGGCGTCAAAATAGGTCCTAAAGTTTTGAGAACCAAAAAAACGTAACAAAAAAATGACATTTTGTAATAAAAACCGGTTTGTAAACAGAATATTTCTGTTTATAATCGTCTATTTTGAGTTTAATATTCTTGAAGTATCCGCTTTATTTGCTTTCTTTTCTCCGTTGCGCTTCTTTAAGTCTCGCTTTCACTTGCAAAAGATTCTCGCTTCTGACTTTTGGACCCGATTTGACGGTGAGGCGGGATCTAGGCAATCATTGGCTGCTGGAAGTAAGCCCCACCCACCAGTTCATTCTACAGAGCCTGCTACGTTACCCCATTGGAAAATGGTCGGTGATAAACACAGGGAAACTGCGTGTTTATGTTTTCTCATATCAGCTAGTTTTAACGATTATGCCTTTTAGTAATGAGGCTTAGAGTCAGACTGCTAACTGGTTAATCTAGGTAGAGTGTTAACTTAACTTATCTCAGTTTAGTTAACGTTACGTAGCTCAATGGCTTTGTAAAATAAAGGTCCTGTTCTGACCTAATGTAGAACATGTATACATAGCTCCCTGCATAAAACAACCTTTATGCTAAACTATATGATGTTTTGGCAGCTTAACAATAAAATTGAAATCTGAATTAAAATGTAAAATAAAATATACTGATATAGCTATATAAAATGATGTAATGAATGGCTGTTTCTGGGTGGTTTGTTCCAGCTTATTAAATCTTTAAGTCTTACTATTATGTTATTAAAATATCACCTAGATTAATAAATTAGTAGTGTGACTGTAAGCCTATACCACGAATTGTGCATTACTAAAAGAGATAATTGGTAAAACTATCTTCCCTGTGTTTATTCCCGACCATTTTCTAATCCGGGTAAAAGACTTTCGTTCTTTCACTGACGTAGCGGCCTCTGTAGAATAAGATGGGTGTCGGGGCTTAACTCCAGCAGCCAATGATTGCCTAGATCCTGCCCCACCGTCAAATCGGGTCCAAAAGTCAAAAACGAGAATCTTTTTGAAGCGAAAGCGAGACTGAGAGAAGCGTAACGGAGAAAAGGCGCAAATAAAGTGAAAACAGATACTTCATTATTAAACTCAAAATAGACGATTATAAACAGAAATATTCTGTTTACAACCCGGTTTTTTGTTTACGGATTCTGTTTTTTGGTTCTCAAAACTTTAAGAACTATTTTGACGCCATACAAACTCTTCACCATACCCAAGACCAAAGAGCTGTCTAAGCACACCAGGGTCAAAATTGTAATTCGCCAATGACCACCTGGATGATCCAGAGGAGGCATGGGAGAAGGTCATGTGGTTAGATGAGACAAATAATATAAATAAATAAAATAGAGGTTTTTTGTATAATCTCCACCCGCCGTGTTTGGAGGAAGCAAAAGGATAAGCACTACCCCAAGAACAATGTCCCAACTGGAAAGCATCATACTTTGGGGGTGCTTTTCTGCAAAGGGGAAAGAGAGACTGCACCATATTGAAGGGAGGGTGGATGGAGTGATGGAAGCGGCCATGTTTCGTGAGATTTTGGCCAACAACCTCGTTCCCTCAGTAAGAGTATTGAAGATGGGTCGTGGCTGGATCTTCCAGCATGACAGTGACCCGAAACACACAGCCAAGGCAACTACGGTGTGATTTTGTAAAAAGTATTTCAAGTTCCAGGAGTGGCCTAGCCTGGACCTGAACCCAACGGAAAATCTTTGGAGGTAGCTGAAACCCAATGTTGCCCTGTTGCTGGAAGAACAGCTTGGAGAGAAATCAGAATATAAATCAGTCTATAAGCAGAACATGTTTGTGTCGAGTATGAAATGAGACTCTAGAGGCAGCACTAACTATAACAGCATAGCTAGAAATGGAAGAATCAGGAGGTTACATAGTCAAGAGGGAATACAGACATGAGACATCAGTGGCAACCCCCTCCATAACAACCAACAAACTGAGAGATCATATTTGAGGGGCAAAACGACAACAACCCAATATCCCAGATCACCACAAAATTATAGAGCAATGAAACTCCAGCTCTGCCTTTAGTCTAAGACAAGAGTGCACAACCATGGAACATAAAGGGTTGAAGCCCAGCCCAGCTGGATATGCTCACCCATACACTTGGCCTAACAACAGGAACTGGAATTCTGTAGCTTACACACTGGATGTGATACATTGTCTCACTTAATGGTCAGATGCATGCCTGTGTCCACAGGTACTGACACCCTGCTGGTTGATGCCGGTCTCAGGTTAAGTTAGATTTCATGTGTCTGATGAACAACTCCCCTCTGCAGCATCCCAGGTCAAGGTTGAGTTTCTGAGGGGTTGTGTTCCTCCTGGTTTCTCTGAGTTCAGGCCCTGGAACAGTGTTAGGGAAAGCAGGCCAGGGTGCTCCTGCATGACACTGAGTTGCAATTAAGCACACCTGCATGCATATATTCTTTATTCCAGTGCTGCCTAAAGTGGGGAGGTGCATAAGGCATGTTTTAGTCAGAAAAATGTCAGACCTAAAAATTGTAGACAAGTAATGCATGCCACTTGAAATAAATCCACTGCAAAGCTAAATTATTCTTTATTCTATTGTGTCCAATAAGAATTTGCAGTTTTGTAAGATGTTTTGTTATAATGTTTAACTTATCCCCCCCAGACAAAAAAATGTCACCTTGCATGTTTAAGGGCTTAGTAACGTCAGGCTCCTGCAGATGGCATTGCATGAGGATGATTGAGCTATTAATAGCTATAGAATTCATTAGTTGAGATGAGGTGGTACAGTGTAGTGAATGTGTGGAAAATTAGTTGCAAAGGAGATAAAAAAAAATTAGTGATTACATTTGGATTTGTGCCAAAGGCCGTAGTGTGAAGGAAGCAGGTGGATTTTCAAGTGTATCCAAGCAAATGGCAATACATGTCTAGCAGCAAAGACAAAAATCCAAGTCTACAGGAAATTCTTTTCAAAACTCTTTGCGCCATTACATGCTATTAGCTACATTTCAGTAACAGGAGACGAATTTTTTTGCCAATAAATATACATTACATATTCATCTCCTAGTGTGGGTGTGTCAGAGTGCATGTGTCCTGCGAAGGATTGGCGCCATGTCTAGGGTTACTCCCTGCTTTGCACACTGTTTTGTCAAGCAGGAATATCGGGACCTACCGCATATTGTTTGTTAAAATAACATAATTTGTTAATTATGAGTTAATTCACTTTAATTGTGATCTTCAAATGCATAGATGTTAAATTGGGTCCAGACCTTCTGCCAGATGTCTAAAATCCTTGAAACACCACTTTTTTACATATGATCAATTTGGACAAGTAAATGACTCACACTGACCCGATTTCCCATGAGACCAAACAAATAACCTGCACAGTGATGTTAGAGCTGCTGGGAAAAGGTTGTGTAATTGGGGAAAACTTGAAAAAGAAATTCCAAAAGGGGTGCCATATTTCCCCTCGAGGCCAAACAGCAGGTAGAAAACGACTTCATTGTAACATTTGAACACCAGCCTCCTCCTCTCACTGTTAAACTCCTTCTGGTATTGATATCACTCTCACGCAGGACCCGGTGTTCACCCCCCTGGGTCCAGATCAGGGGTTGCGTGAGACGTTTCTATTTCTCACACACTCCTGTAAATTACACACTCCTGTAAACCAAGGCAGAACAGTAGTAACTCCAGCACCGACTCACAACACGCCTGGTTCCAATTTCAACTTCTCTGCTCTGCCAAGTCCCAGACCACCCCTTGGTGCACTCTACCATCACCGCTGAGTCACCTCACACACGCAGACACACACACACACACACACACACAGAATAAATTTGTAACTGCCACTAGGTCCACTTGTACTTCTTTTACAAACATTTGTTACAGGTCTTTTCCACCTCTTTCTGCTGCTTTCAGTATCAATGGCTATTCATTACAAAAACTTCTGTTTACTTAAAAACTGGTCATACTCACTCAGATCCTGCCACTTTAGCATTATGGGTTAATGAAAGGCATGTCTTTAAACTGTGAGAGAAAACTACAGGGTCAAGGGGGAGCAAACTCCATACAGGGAGAGTCCAAGGACAGGGTCAAACTAGAGAAGCTGGTCAAACTCTGGGCCAGCTTGGCGTTCTGCCAACACCTAATTAATAATACTAGCAACACAGGTAATACTGCATACACTGGTAATACTAACAACCCAGGTAATACTGCATACACTGGTAATACTAACAACCCAGGTAATACTGCATACACTGGTAATACTAACAACACAGGTAATACTGCATACACTGGTAACACTAACAACACAGGTAATGCAGATAACACTGGTAATACTAACAACACAGGTAATACAGCATATACTGGTAATACTAACAACACAGGTAATACTGCATACACTGGTAATACTAACAACACAGGTAATACTGCATACACTGGTAATACTAACAACACAGGTAATGCAGATAACACTGGTAATACTAACAACACAGGTAATACTGCATACACTGATAATACTAACAACACAGGTAATACTGCAAACACTGGTAATACTAACAAAAGTAATACTGCATACACTGGTAATACTAACAACACAGGTAATGCAGATAACACTGGTAATACTAACAACACAGGTAAT
>JAUZST010011069.1:0-12101 GCA_034779995.1 Parotocinclus haroldoi | reverse complement strand
TATTTATTTTAAACTAATTTTCCTATAATTTAATATACATTTAGTATTTATTTAATTAACATCTAGGCCGCCCATGGTCCCCTGTTGAGTCTTGGTTCCTCCCAAGGTTTCTTTCTACCATTTTGAGGAGTTTTTTGCCCTGGGTTTGCTCAACTTGGGATTGGCCTTTTAGATAATGTATTACTGTAAAACTGCTTTGAGACAATGTTAAGTTGTAAAAAGTGCTATATAAATAAAATTGAATTGAATTGAATTAAAAGAAAAGACCTGAATCAGAAATAAGATCAAGTTTGTGTCCTAAGATGTACGACAGGAGCTGACAATTTAGAAAAGTTGATTTTTCTTGATCAGACACGCTTTGATCACTGTTATGACATCAGATAAGATACGATAGCCTTTTATTATCCCATAACGGGACGGTAGAAGATAGAAGACCAGAATAGACACACATTATAGTCACTTTAAAATATGTTGATTAAGTACTACAGTATATCAAACATAAGCAGACATCTGATTAAATTGATTTAAAAAAGAGATCTTTTAGCTGTTTCAACTCCTCCTTCCTCTTTCTGTACCAATCCTTATCTTCATCCCTGTTATCTTTGTTTGCAAAGCTACTTACAAAAACGTAAAGTCTATCGCACATTATCGTGGGTGTGCAGGTAGTGAGATAGTGAGATAACGCACACCTCACCAGAGACTCCGGTACTTTCCACCTAAAATCTGTAACAGTTTAATAATAAAAAAAAAACACGAGATTTGATCTTACGTACTGTATTTTCAGATTATATTTTATATAATATCTTTGTTTCTAACTGACCAAACCAGCATCGTTTACTCTCCCTGACAAAGTAGGAGTTGGTGGAATCGAAGAAAAAGGATAAGTTTATCGGGGAAAACTGTACGATTAAAAAGAGGCTCTAGTTACCCTGTTAGGCCGCCTCTAGCCTGGATTCAAGACGAGATATGATTAATTTTGGAGGTTCATAAAGGTACAGTGTGGTATCTTGTGCTGAAAAATGCCAGTTGCCTGCCAGGAGAGGCACCACTTGGATGTCCTGCACACATCACTGAGTTGTTAGTGTCCCTCGCATCGCTGCTAGGGGTGATCATCGTCCCTAGATCATCGCACCAGCAGTTGCTCTACAGCAAAGGCAGGATTGAAAAACTTATCATGAGCCCTCCATCCTCGAACCCGACCATCATTGGATACAGGTTTGACACATAATGGGTGCTGTAACAACAAATTTCCTTCTAAGAACCTGGCAGAGCCAGGGGTGTGTAGTGAAGGTGTCCCCTGTGTCTGGATGGTGAATAATTGTTTGATCTGTAGCTTTCAGTATTTTTTGCTTATGTAAGATTATTACCAAGTGTTACATCATAAGAACATTTTAGCACAGTAATTATAGAGGAAGTGCTGATCTCGGAGCTGGAATTTAGGGCATCATCAGTAAACCATGAAAGATCTGATAAAAATCATGAGGCATCAAAATGTTTTTTTCCTCATGCTTTCACCAGCAGTAACCTGACTTGGCTTATTTATTAGAGCACTGGTTAGCAATCCTGAGGGTCTGTGGTTCGCAGAGCGGCACTGGTGAGGTGGTGTCTCGTTCCTGCCTTGCTTTGTGTTGCTTCAGTTCCTCTCTGTTTTTTTTCTCTGGTCTTTATTATTAAAAGGACAAAAACGACAAACATTTCTTTTAAATAGAAGAAGCAGGAATGCGGTATCTAAACGGACTGAAATAAATCTGTTTTACGTTTCTTTCCACCTCATGTTAGGGTTACATAAGGTTCTTAAACTGAGCAAGCATAGGGTGACAGCGAAAAGGAAAAACTACCAAATCAGTGGTTCCCCACCTTTTTTTTTGGATCCCCCTGTACGAGTACGGAAATAAAGCTGTTGTCACACAGACCAAAATAATTCGGTGATTTATTGCAAATCTACTGGCAAAAATGGAGTTCCTTTTAGAGCTTTCGAAAAACGAATTTGTAAAAAAAACCGCTTAATTGCATTTGCGACTCATCTTTGTTAAGCAGTCGTCATGTTACTTATTGCACCTTTAACAACAGCGAGTGTAAGATATAAAAGCTGAATATAGTACGGGAACATAAGGGCCGGAAACGTGCTGAACCATGAGAAAACTATTTTAGACGTTCAGTAAAAGTTTTAATGAAGTAATAAAGCTGTTAAAAGCCTCTACCATCTGCCTTCGCACCGTTCGCGTCACAAACACGAAGGTGTGGTGAGAAGCTACGGCCCGATCCCTTAAACCACAACAATGAAGTGGAGAGAGCTTTCATGATCCTGGAAA
Organism: Parotocinclus haroldoi; assembly: GCA_034779995.1. Lineage (NCBI taxonomy): Eukaryota > Metazoa > Chordata > Actinopteri > Siluriformes > Loricariidae > Parotocinclus > Parotocinclus haroldoi. The sequence goes on along the minus strand of JAUZST010011069.1, from coordinate 9,789 downwards.
TAAACAACGACACAGTAAAACCGAGGAACAGAGTCGCACGTCTCACTCAGGGATGCTTTTAATGAGCGTGAGGTTTCAGAGATTAAAGTATAACCGAAATGTCAGAGAGCCGCTCTAATCAAACCACAACAACTGCCTCATTGTGCCTTTAAAAGGGTGGCGGAAGCTACCGTCCCGTAACAAATAAACAGACTTTATGACTCAGTGACGTAGCCTGTGGTCACAAACAAACTTTCTAAATGCAGAACTACAACGACGTCACTTCCACTTATGGTGCTGGATGGCTTTAATCTGTTCCACAGCGTTTGATGAGCTTTCCATGAACGATGGTTGGCTCAGCAGCCGGATATCTTCTTCTTCTTGAAGAATGTTCAGAAATGTTCTTGATCCCAATCCGTATTTTCTAAATTTTCTAGGGATCCAGTGAGTCTGAAAACTTGAATGGATTGGAAGTGGGTAGTTTTAGGGATTCAGGTACTCTTGATTCCAGACCTTCTCTGTTTTCGCTTGGATTTAAATACCTCTGACCCCAAAACAAGATCCAAACTTTTTTAGTTCATGTCAGGGTAACCATGTCATTCTGGTTAAAAAATGCCATCACTCTGGACCAATCAAGTTCTAGATTTGCTTTGCAGCTATGATTCATGCCTGTGAGATGTTATCAAGTCATGCCCGGTGGTATGAGGAACATAAAAGTTACCAAGAAATGAACTAAAGGTAAAATATCTCTAGCGGAGCGAGCAGCTATTCACCTGAAATACATCATAAATTAAGGTTTAACGTCGTAAAGTCTGGAGCCAGGGGAGGAAAACTTGCATGAGTCAGATGTGACCGAGACGTTTCGCCCACTCTCCTTTAGCAGTCCCGAGATGGCGTGGCTTGCGACTTGGACTGTACTCTTCCCCATTCATAAATGTGGATGGAAGGGTTTGGGTTGTTGGTTAATAAGCTCAGTGTTATGCTTCCTCGTCGTCTTGCTTGTGGCTTGCTGAGAAAACACGGCCTAAACCCTGTGGATCCAAACAATGAATAATGCTCCAGTAATAACCTTAGCCCATACAGCGCTTCCTGAGTGGGATACACTTCTGCCTGATTACAAAATTCCGGCTTTTTTTAGCAAACAGGAAACCTCGGCGGCTTGTCCGGACTCGTCACTGGCTTTGAGACGAACTGCGGCCTGCAGTGAAACCGGTGCCTGTCAGACCGGGGGTTATTTTTGACCACAGAGGCTTACTCAGCCGTTCTAACTTTAGCCGTTTGCTAAATCGTCTGGCTGAAGCACTACATTACCCACAATTCCCGAGCACCAGTCCAGCTCGCGACCTCAGACGCTCCAATCCAAAGAGACTTGCAACTGATACAATCCTGGGTACCATTCATCCAAGTTTGGGTTTCTCAAGTTCCTGACCTGATCTGTCGCGACAAAATATATTTTTCACTGATCAAATGCAGATCTGGAATACTAACTGGTCTGGGCACAATCCCCGTTTCCATGGTGATAATCCAGAGGAGTGGGCGGAGCTTGTAGACCTGGTTATAACAGGGAGCTTGTTTTTTGGTACAGTAAAGTTTTAAGTGGTATTTGTGAATGTAACTCTGTATTGTAGAGCTTGATAAAGGTTCGATAAAGTAATCCCTTACCCATGTGGTTCTATCAGATATGGATGAAGCTGAGGGAGCGGAGGGAGATCACCCCTCTTCAGTTTAGGCGGAAATATCTAAAATAGATCCCTTCCATTCTTTCTTCGAGGAACATCGCTTTTTTGCACTTTATCATAAACTGGAGTTCCTCTGATCACCTTTACTCCTCAGAGGCTTTCCTGGATGCTGCTTTTGAACAAACTGCACCACTATGACCTGTTTGAAATCACATCTTCCCTGGTTATATTTGCTTATTCATGTTAAAACCATGGCTGCCAGCGGACGTTACGCCCATGCTGAACGCTCTGGATCAATCAGCGTATGACTCACTGCTGGTTTATTTTGGGCCTTGTCGCGGTGTAGTTAAAACCGGCAGTGTAGGACAGGTCACAGTGCTGTGACTCCCTGCATCGCTCTCAGGTAATAAACGGAACATTTCCATCCTTAAACACGCCAGTCGGCCTTTCATGAGACGGCTGACGTGTGCAGATGGATTAAGGAACGGGAAGGAGAGCTTTGCAGACTGTGTAAAGGCACAGAAGGGAAACGCCTTGCTGTACTTTCTTTGTCTGGTAGGCATGTCTACCTGTCCAACATGACAGGCATGGCTGTATTAATTCCCCGCTCTGCGTCCTCAATGTGTGTCAGTCAGCCAGCGCAGAACAAGCTTTGAGAGTCATTCATGATTAAAATGCATGATTCAGAGATTCCTGTTCCTGCATGCTGCCGCCTCGTTTTTGCTAGTAACTCAGGAAATATTCCATAAGCTCTACCTCAGGAGGCAACACAGAGCGTGTTTCGGCAGGAACGTTCCTGACCCACTTTTTCTGGATGACTACGTGACCCTCCAAACCATGGTCTGATCAACTACAACGGGCAAACTGCTGCTCTCCCTGGGAGTGGACGCAAACCATTGCTTATTGGTCATAAAGGGCTACGACTGGACAGACCGTGCAAATGTTCATCTGATTGAACCAAAACCTTTATAAAGCGTGATCCTTCTTTTACGATTCAATAAGCAACCCAAACCTAGATCGTAATCATCGTGAGAACGGTTTGTTACAAGCACCGCTCAGTGAGGCGCTTTATCACCTTTTGCGTCACAGACGAGGCAACGAGCACTCCCTTTACGACCACGGGTCGATCCCTGGTTAATGTTTGTTGTGGGAAATTAGAGGTGGGAGTCAGTACTTTGAACTACAACCTACGATTTTGGGCCCTAAAGCATCAAAGGTGCAACACTGTTCATCAAAAATATCTGCTCAATTTGTCCAGTTCCACTTTTCTCTTCACAGGCAGGGGTCGAGTAAAGACGTCCAGCCAATGCACGATCGTTACAAACGCGGTGAAGTGTGGAAATGGTCCGAGAGAATCAGCTGGCCCCCCGCCGATAGAAAAACCTGCCTTCAGAAAGGCAAATATTTAGCCAACGGAGAGTGGGGGGTGTTTCGTTCTGCAGCCAGTCGTGCTCGGTGTTTCTTCGCGACGCATGTGGCGAGGTATTTCTAAACCCCAAAATGAGGTCAAGTATTATTTTGGCTTGCTTTAATTAACACGGGACGCATTTCCTCCGAGCCATCTAAAAAAACATCAATTAACGGACGCTTGCACAATTACAGCAGTGTGGCAAAGACTGAGCTCGTCACCTACCGGGTCAGAATGGAATTAACGAATCTATGATGGAGAACGTGCAAAACAACGTTCATCAGTCAGTCAGTGAAGCTCTGAGGCCTGACACATAACACTAGTACATCATCTGGGCAGGGGAGATTGGGATATGATGGTGCCAGTTCCTTCAGTGGGAGTGGTAAGCTGATAAGGGGTTCGTATCGCACCTCTGGTGAGGTGATGGTTGATCACATGCAGTACCTTACATTTACATTATTTAGCAGATGCCCTCATGGACCCACTTGTGGAAGAGGTGGGATTTAAACCAGTACTTCATAGTCCAGTACCTTAACCACTAGATTACCACAGTCTATTTTTATAAGATAATATAAGATATATATTTCTATATATCTTTTTATATATTATATTATATTTTATATATATATATCTTTTATATATCTTTTTGTCCGGCCAGCTTATATATTTACATTGAATAAATAACGGTACACATTATTGCGCTCCCTAGTGGCTGAATCCAGCATGCAGCTCTTGCTCTTGTGTCCAAAACTGACCAAAATCACTGCATAACAAGCAGGAAATGTTTCTGTTGCTGTTTTTGGTTGGGTCTGTTTTATACAAAAGAGTTCACAAACTTTTTCTGCAACTGTACGATATGAGGTTTAAAGTAGGGCTTTCACGTCCCTTCAATCACAGCTAGCAGGAGCAGAAACCAAAATCAAAACACCCCAAAACCACTGGCTTTCTTATTGCTGGTTTTTCACCCCAGTGGAGCAAAATCTCAGCGTTTAAATCTGTTTCACTTTTTCCCAAATTCATAATTTCATAAACGTGAAAGATTTACTATCAGCTGTTATAATGATAAATGTCCACCACGAGACATGTGAGATTCCACATTGTTTATATTTAGGATACTGCTCTTTCCCTGCTGGACAACAAAACACAAGCGTTTCCAAACCTCTGAGGGGCGAACCTGAGAGCTGATGGAAAAAGCGTCTGTTATTTTTTGTCGGCTCAATCTCTTGAGAGTCGTGGCTCTTGGCAAGCAAGCGGCCGATTGGAAAAGTGTAGCTCCCTACAGGGGAAGCGCTGGTATGAGGGGACGACCCGCAGGAGGAACTGCCGAAATCCACACCTTTGTCACACTGCTTGGAGCAGGTTTCCAGTGTGAGAATATGGATTCTTGTGGTTGTTTTTGGCCATGCCGTCACCGTTGGGTTGCGTTATTTATGGGTTTTTATGGTTCGCCAACAATGACATGCTGCATTTTTTTGGAAGTTAAGCATGTGCAGGGCTCAGGGGGTTGAGTTTTCTTACTTTTCTTACTGTTTGAGCATAAATATTGTTTAATCGCTCCAGTACCGGCTCCAGTAAGAAAATAACTTCAGTGTAACGTAGAAGATGTCCAGAATGGCTTCTCACCTCCACCTACAATTTAAAGTTAAAGCTCCATAAACATGGACAGTTTGTTTTCCTTTTGATCCTTCTGAGCAGCTTTCCGTTCGAATTTGGAACATGACTGTAAACATGGTGTTCTTAATGACATTTTAGTCATCTCGTCGTTTCTAGACACCATTCCCCCGCCGACTTCCCCCGTTCCTGACCTGCCTGTAACATCTAGAAAATCATCCATGGTTCATGCTTTAAGATTGGCATAAGGACGTTTCGTTAGTTCTGTGCTGGAGAAACGCTGCCTGGGTGAAACACTGAACAGCCCTGACATCGTGTATCATCAAACACATCGCTGTCGCTGTGGTTACAAAATACGAGCCAAACACGGCGAGGATACAGGAGGAGAACTGTAACGTGGGCACGGATACAGCAATTGCCACTAAGCCCATGTGGTTGCAATCGGGAGGCCTTGAGACAGGCGGGCGAGGTCCCTCAGGACAGACCTCCTGTTATTTAATCGGCCCCAAACGGACGGAATAGCTCTGCCCTTTAGATCCAATAACACATTGTTTGACCTGATGATGCGTTCATTTTGCTTTAATCAGAAACAAAGGGCTGACCTTTAAGACAATGAGAAACGGCGGAAAGATTTCGCCTAGCAACCATCCCGTACATAAACACGATATTGTTAGTTATTGCATGAGTGTGGATGATGAAAGCCAACCAGTGAGTCAGAAACTGGGCCGGCGACTAACGTGTTTGTGTGTGTGTGTGTGTGTGTGTATTCACAGATCAATGAACAATACATAGCTCTCCTAGTACGGCTTCTGACCTGCTGCCAGGTTTCCAGTGATTCCTGATTTTGGGACACATCCCAGCAGGAAAGTGGTCAAGAATAATCCCCTTTATAAACCATAGATTTACAGGTCTGAAAAAGAGAGAAAGATTTTGTTTTTAAGGCTTGGAAGATTTTTCAGGAACGCTGTTCATTAATGCAGTTTTAAGATCATTTTCAAGCGATTAGGACTCATTAAAATCATAACAGTAGTTATTTAAAATGGAACATATACACAGTAGCTAGCCCCAGTGTCAAGTCAAATTTTTTTTATAGCGCTTTTTACAACGGAGCATTCTCTCAAAGTTGCTTTACATTCTTATATGATCTTAAAAAGCCAATCTCAAGTTGAGATGTTAATTAAGTAAAGATTAAAAGTATATTAAATTAATAATGTTTGCCATGCCAGTGCCGAAACTAAAGTAGACACATAACTCCAAAACAATAATTGATATCCAGACTATTGTTTTAATTATTTAGGACACTATTTGAGTTGGGATTATAACGAATGTTACCTTCCAAAGGGATCATGCCTACTAGCTGCCTACTTAGACTCCCGAATGACGTCAGGGCGCGTGCTTCTGCACAAACGTTCCTCCTTCGATGTTATAAATTTTAGCAACGTCTTCAAATCTTCAGCAAGTGTGGACAGGAATGCGAAACCAAGGTGAGTAAACACGTGAATAGGCATGGAGATGAACAGCGGGTCTGCAGAGAGGCTATAATTCAGTCCGCATGAGATCATGGCCGTCTGCAAAAACAATGCCTAATGAATGACGGGAGATGCAGGTAGCACCAGCTGATTGTTTACGTCTCGGGTTCGGTTATGTTTGGTTCTATGGTTTCGCCAAAGCTGATGTGCGCTCCAAACAAACGGGTTGCCTTCGTCCAAATCATTATTTACCACCAGCGCTAGAGAGTTTAGCTCCAAAATATGGACGTTCTTGCTCATACATGCCTGCTGCTTTTAAATGGGGTTTTTAAAGTCAAAACGTATCGGTGTTTAACCCCTTAGCCTACATGAACTAATTCTGTAGGTCTGAGTAAATGAAATATAACTTTTGCAGGCGGTTGGAGAGGTTGGAGAGGGTTGGGAGTTAGGAGGAGGCACTCAGGGGTGTTCAGAGCATTATTTAGAAGCAGGAGGAAACCAGAAAGCATGCCAAGCAATCTTCTAAATAAACTGACAGAGCTATTCAGGCTAAAACCTGACAGAACCGCTGTCTCACTTTCTGTTCTTCGTGTCACACATGATGTGGATTTGTCATTTTGTTACCATGGCGAGGATCGGCAGGATTTCCGGTCTGATTAATCAGGATCTGTAGAAACATGGCGATGGTTTGATTAGGCGATATTCTGTGTTGCTCACAGTGACAGGACGTGTTAAAGCATGAACTCAACCCCCTGATTTAACAGCATGTTCACTAATCTGTTCACCTCTAGGACGTTCGGACTTTCCTCTACCTCGATGTTTCACAGCTTGGGGTTAGACCCCCTTTTAGTCAGGCGCCAAACGACACCAGGAGTGTACGAGGCTTTGTCTGCTCAGAGTTTGTCACCTGTTATATAGGGTTAAAATGACACGCTCCCTGGAAAGAAACATTTTTTGACAAGGAAAAAAAGATTTGCTCCACATTGATGAAGATGCTTCTTCACCGTGATTCACAGGAGACCAGATTTTCTCTTTGGGCTCGTTGGGTCCTAAGGGTCCCCCGCAGTATGCCCCCAAAAGAGCCACTTTTCCTCTATCACTCTGTCTGCAAAAATCCAAGCATGCTTAAAATCTGCTTAAAAGGTCCATGCTCACTTCACAGGTCCAGAAGTCCCTGTATCTCAATCAAAGACACTTAAGGGTTCTGACAATGATGATCCTCCACCACACTTCACAGTTGAAGCTTTTGGAGAGGAGATTTTCTCGTCTGTCTCCTTCTTATAACCCTTAGAGTTCCTAAGGGTCCTGTTTCCCCTGCCGCTGTATCTGTGAAGGTGAGGACACCCTAAGAGTCTGGTCCACAAAGGTTCTTTTACCTGTTAGAACTTTTAACACCCACACTAACCCCAGGTAGTCCAGACACACCCAGCCTCTGCCCCAGCACATGCCATTTTGGTCCCATACATGTGAACATCAAGGCTTTATCCAGCCGCAAAGTTTATGGGATGAACGTGGACATGTCAGTAATACACTGCTCATTTTGAAATGTCCTCTAATTTTTGTCTCCTCTCTTCATCCCTTGAATAAAAGCTCCAATACGCCAACGCTCATCCAGTCCTCGTGTCTTCTAAAAACAAGAGCTTGAAAACACCAGCTGTTTTCCCTGTTCTTCATCCTAGACTGTGTTAATGACCCTCAAACACTCGAGTGCGAAAAAGCGCACACACATTCTGCCTAAAATAATCAGGCACCTCACACACACGCTGCCATCAACGATGTAACCCGCCCACACTCCTACAAGGGTGCAGTTTAATTGTCATGCTCTAACCCCAAAAGGTTCAATTTACCTTTCACACTGTATTTTTAAAGAGTTTCCTTGTCACACTTCCCCTGCAACTTACAGTTTCATCTGGGCCCAGAAAGGTCCGATTACCCCTCACACTGTACCCTCATAAATTCTTGTTATATTTTATCTCCATCTCACACGATGCCATCAAGGGTCCAGTTTTCCAATCACATCATTCCCTCATTCCCATTCCTCTTCACACTTTTCCAGTTTCCTCATCATACAGGTCCAGTCTGCAAATGTGGCTCCCTCATAATGTCCAGTGCATCCTTAAACCCCTTGTGGGTCCACTTTCCTCTTCAAATACTGCTAAGTGATGAGGACGCGGGGTCCAGTTTCCTTCTTACCACCTGCCCCCAAAGGTTGACACCTTTACACCATACCCTGTAGCCAGTTTGCTCTTCAAACTTCCCAAGTGGTCTTCTCTTATCCCCATAAGGTACATTTTTATCCTTATTCCCTGCCACGGGAAGGGTTTTGAATCACAGTCCAGGTTCTTGTCCGCTAAACTACCCCAATCCCAGTTTACTTTCCGCAGTACCCAAGGGTCCAGTTATCTCATAGAGACCCAGCTGCCTCTTCACTCTTTGGCACCACATTCTACCCTACCAAAAAGGTCCAGGCACCTACACATTTTAACCCAGAGGTACATTTTCACACACTCAACCCCTCAGCGGTTCAGTGTTCCCCACCATACCACCCATGTGTCAGAGACACAACCCTTAATGGTCCAGGCAGCCGCCCTCACCCTCATACTTCCTCACCCACTTTTCGCTCTTACTCTGCCCTAAATGACCCTCATAAGTCTCATTTACCCCTGTCCCCCTGCAGAATGTCCAGTCACCCTCTTGCTGCCCCAGTCTCCTTGACTATTCCCTTCCCACGTCTGAGGTGTCCTTGAGCTGCAAGATCATGTGAGATTCCGTCCAGCTGATGAAGCAATTCCCATGATGGAGCAGGAGGCAGGACACTTAGAAATACCTGTCCCACTTAAACACACCTCCACTCATTCAGTCACGTAGGCCGATCAGAACTGGGCCTGAGTCTGTTCCCAGAGCTGGACCAGAAATCTTCATTCAGACGTGCTTCCAAAAACAAAAAAAAAGGAAAACCAGTGTAGGATAAGATTAGTGCAGCACTACTCGCTTGTGATTGGCTGGCTGCCGCTTGTTATTTTCTATTTTTGGCACACGCGGAAGGTGGATGATATAACCATATCTAAATCAAATCAGTTGAACTTTTAGAGGCAGAAAGCCGAGGAGGAAAGCATGTGACGGAGAACAGGTGAAAATGTACCAGTGCAGAAGTTTTCATGCATGAGATGTATGAATGTTCAGGTTCGCGGAGCTCCTGATGAATATTCTGATCAGTCACTGAGCTTCAAGTCAAAGCTCCGTCTGTTAAATGCTAATGTGGAGACTAAAAATAGCGGGGTTTGGCTTCAGAAAGATTTAATTATAACGAAAGAACTGATGCATAGTTGGGATAAATTATTTACCTAGATTCGTCCAGGAGCTCGTTTCACTTACAGACTGCTCAATACATGTAAAATAGTTATAAATAAAATAAATAAATATATACAGTGCTACCTCGGTTCTCAACCGCCTCGGAACTCGTTGAATTCAGTTCACAATTCATTTTGACTAGAAACACTTGTCTCAGTTCTCCTCATTTGCTCGTTACTCTGTAAGCAGGTGCACATTTTTGAGTGGTTTTAGTCGGAACAGGATTCACAATTCAGTACACAGTGATTCAGTGATTCAGGTCCCAGTAAATGTGTTTAGAGACTTTTTAAAT